>JAZHYW010038361.1:0-37623 GCA_037355805.1 Ixodes ricinus
TGCTTGGATGGAACAGCGCGGATGAACAGTCACACTCACATGCACACCAGAAGCAAACAGACTCGCAGCGCTGACTTTCAACTCAGTTCTATATTTCTTCTTCCTCAAATCTTCAACTTCTTCACCTTTGCCGTTAATGAGAACAATTTAAATTTTTACACACCAGAGACCAAATAGCCAATACACATTAAAAATTAATAATTAGATAAATCATGCAAAGACAACTAAAAAAATAATATTAAAAAATTAAATTAAAAATTAAATTTTTAAAATTTATAAAATAAAAATAAAGCGAAAAATTTCTCATCACTATTGGTGCTTTGATGATATCTCTAGATAATCCAATTCTTTCTTTGACAAAGCTACGGATGATACACTAACACATTGTTTGTCCAATCTGGCTATTTTTCAGCTTCGATGATCTCTCGTGTCAGCTGATTACCACTTCTGGCTATGACAGTGCAATTACTCAGGTCCGCTGAACACCCGCAATCTCGGCAATGGATACCTAGATTCCCTGATATTACTCGGTTTATGTTATAATGATGCTCTCGTAACCGGTCATTGAGACACCTCCCGGTCTGCCCGATATACTGTTTTCCGCATGAGAGGGGAATGGCATAAACCACCCCTTCAGAGCATGGAACAAAACGGGAGTGGTGCTTTTTGGTACAACCTAAGGTCCTATCGGAGGAAGAATTGACTTTTTTACATAAACTAGAGAGCTTACATGGAGCAGAAAATACTACGTTAACGTTTACGCGGTTGCCTATCTTTTTAAGACCATGAGAAAATTGGTGAATATAAGGCACAACCGCTGGCCTTTGGTTTCTGTCCCTCTTCTTACATTGGATTAAATTGGGATTTTTGATTTTCTGAAGGAGTTTTTCTGCGACAGATATTAATACGTGATTAGGGTATCCCCCTGACAATAGCCTAGCTATCTGCGCGTCAAAGCTGGTTTTTACAGTATGCGGGCATGACTTTGTGATGGCATTTTTAAGGCATAGGTTGACTACACCCCTCTTAACTAATTTGGAGTGGGCCGATTGATAATGGAGGAGTGGCTTTTTCCCCCTCGGAGCATATGTCCAACAAGTATGATGAGAAAGAAAACACAGTCTGAGGTCTAAGAACCTTAGGGACTCTTCAACCGGAAGTTCATGGGTTATGTCCAAAGGATCCAAAGAGTTCTTAAATATCGAGAGGACATTGGACACAGTACTTGAAATGTCGTTGCCATCTGGGGCCAAGAAAATCAAAAAATCATCTACGTAGCGGAACACTTTCACCACTTTTGAAGTGTCCAAACGCCTTTGTAGGATGTTGTCCTGATGTGCTAGGTATAGGTCACTAAGACGAGGCGCAATGCAGGATCCAATGCAAACACCTTTCGTTTGTCGGTAGATGTGTCCATCCCACGTGGTGAAAGTGGATTTCAAGTAGACTGTAAGCAATTCAAGAAAACCGCTTTGGGACATTCCTGAAGCATTTTGGAAGGCTATAATGCCGAAAGAGTCAATGCAGGTTTCAATGCACATTAAAAGTCTTTCTTGGGGTATAGCATAATACAAGTCCTTGATGTCGATGGAGAAGGCCTGTAAGTCATTGTTGTTGTGTTCATTTAAGAACCTAATGACTTCATCTGAGTTGTTTAACAAGAAAGGGTCGTCAACTGTCAGCCAGTTTAGCTTCTCTTGTAAAAATAGGGCAACAGTCTTCTGCCAGGTCCCCCTTTCCGACACTATTACTCTTAAGGGACAGTCAGTTTTGTGTGTTTTCGCACTGAACATAATTTGTAGACTCAAATTTTTGCTTCGGTCGATGGTGGAGCAAAGCTTCTTTAAGTCGAGCTTCTGACATATTTTCTTGGCCTCACTTTTTACTCTAACTAACGAAACGTCAACGTGGCGGGTGAATACAGAGTCGATCGCAGCTAAGGCTCTTTCTCCAAATGTAGCCTTATGCATAATCACGAAACCTCCTTCTTTGTCTGCCGGTAGTGACCTATACCTAGCACATCAGGACAACATCCTACAAAGGCGTTTGGACACTTCAAAAGTGGTGAAAGTGTTCCGCTACGTAGATGATTTTTTGATTTTCTTGGCCCCAGATGGCAACGACATTTCAAGTACTGTGTCCAATGTCACTCTCGATATTTAAGAACTCTTTGGATCCTTTGGACATAACCCATGAACTTCCGGTTGAAGAGTCCCTAAGGTTCTTAGACCTCAGACTGTGTTTTCTTTCTCATCATACTTGTTGGACATACGCTCCGAGGGGAAAAAGCCACTCCTCCATTATCAATCGGCCCACTCCAAATTAGTTAAGAGGGGTGTAGTCAACCTATGCCTTAAAAATGCCATCACAAAGTCATGCCCGCATACTGTAAAAACCAGCTTTGACGCGCAGATAGCTAGGCTATTGTCAGGGAGTACCCTAATCACGTATTAATATCTGTCGCAGAAAAACTCCTTCAGAAAATCAAAAATCCCAATTTAATCCAATGTAAGAAGAGGGACAGAAACCAAAGGCCAGCGGTTGTGCCTTATATTCACCACTTTTCTCATGGTCTTAAAAAGATAGGCAACCGCGTAAACGTTAACGTAGTATTTTCTGCTCCATGCAAGCTCTCTAGTTTATGTAAAAAAGTCAATTCTTCCTCCGATAGGACCTTAGGTTGTACCAAAAAGCACCACTCCCGTTTTGTTCCATGCTCTGAAGGGGTGGTTTATGCCATTCCCCTCTCATGCGGAAAACAGTATATCGGGCAGACCGGGAGGTGTCTCAATGACCGGTTACGAGAGCATCATTATAACATAAACCGAGTAATATCAGGGAATCTAGGTATCCATTGCCGGGATTGCGGGTGTTCAGCGGACCTGAGTAATTGCACTGTCATAGCCAGAAGTGGTAATCAGCTGACACGAGAGATCATCGAAGCTGAAAAAATAGCCAGATTGGACAAACAATGTGTTAGTGTATCATCCGTAGCTTTGTCAAAGAAAGAATTGGATTATCTAGAGATATCATCAAAGCACCAATAGTGATGAGAATATTTTTCGTTTTATTTTTATTTTTAAAAATTTTTAAATTTTTTAATTTAATTTTTTTAATATTATTTCTTTAGTTGTCTTTGCATGATTTATCTAATTATTAATTTTTAATGTGTATTGGCTATTTGGTCTCTGGTGTGTAAAAATTTAAATTGTTCTCATTAACGGCAAAGGTGAAGAAGTTGAAGATTTGAGGAAGAAGAAATATAGAACTGAGTTGAAAGTCAGCGCTGCGAGTCTGTTTGCTTCTTGTGTGCATGTGAGTGTGACTGTTCATCCGCGCTGTTCCATCCAAGTTCTTAGGAATTCGAGTTCATGTTGTATGATGTTTCCTGCAGTAATATTAAATGGTTCTAAAAGATTTCTTAAAAAAGATGTGTAATATTTGTGCTCTACTTTTATTGAAGTTAACCACACAACAGAAACCAAAACACCGCATTCCGCGAGCAACCTTGCTGTATCGACGGCACCTACATACTCGAACAATGTGTAAACATAATTAGATTAAATCAGCTACAAAATTGGTAACAGACGCTGCTTGCAGTAGCTGCACCCTCCCGCCTCCCCCCCTCCCATGCCCCTACGGCTCGCCCCTCCCGTTGTTCGACAGGCCTGACGTCTGCTATGGTAGCTGCATTTTTTTCTATGGAATGCGTACGTTTCGACGCGCAGCATCGAGATGGCGTCCCACCGGACTTTATCTAACCCACAGTTATGAAGCAAAAATATAGATGGCGCTTCAAACGACAGGAGGCGGACTGAGGTTATTGAGAGAGTATACCCTAGAACTTAGGTTATTAAGTAACGTTGCCCTCTGGTACAAGTCACGACGTCACGTACCAGGCAGCCGCGCGCAGCTCGGCACAAGAGAACGTGTTGTCTGTTACGATTGGCAGTCTGCTGCAAATGACGACGTCTGCAATACCGCACCAGTAGCTTCAGCTTTAGCGCAGAGAAAGGCAAGTTTTCCCAGGGCATGTTTTTAAAGCATTAGTAGAATGTTAAGTTCAGTAGACTACGTAAATTTTATGCGACAGGTCGGTAGAAGTAGGCCGTGCTCAACGTCGCCAACTGTTTGTCTCGCATGTGACGGACGCCGCCAGCAATGACATATGTTCGCACGGGAGCTCACCAGGTGCACAGAAGCCCGTGCGAATTGCGCGATTCACACGGCCAACGACGGACGCGCTGCTAGGACCGCCTGTAACTTTGCGCTGAAAACGCACACAACAAGTAAACGGTGCCTTGGCCTGAGCGCCCTGATCATGACGTAGGTAGCGCGTGGTGAGCTGCGCCTGCACAGTGGTATTGACTGCGCTGTCGGCGAAGCCGTCCCTCGCCCGCTAAGATTAGCAAATTTTGGTAATTTTCGCGCAACTAAAACTTTGCTTGTCCGTTTCATCAGCGTTTACAGCGGAATTAGATCGAAATGTTTGTGTTGTGGTTTTCTAAGCGATGCTAAAGATAACTGCATTAATTTCTTGATGTTCAAAATGAAACCGAGTTGCCCTTTCAGTTAGCTATTAAGTAATATTGCCAAACCAATAGCGGCTGACAATTTATGAATTTAAATATTTTTATTCCCTCTGGGCCGAAGCATTACAGTGCCAAATAATGTTCAAAAGTTGTCATACAGCGTCAAAAACAAAATGCTAGGTAGCTAGGGCAACCTTAAAGGTATTGAAATTACTGAGAGACGCCTTAGAAAGAGGAAGGCGGTTCGAATCACAAGAGGTTGATTGATGAAAATACTGTAAAAAGAGGTAGTGCTACATGAGGGTATGTCAGATATGCAGCTATGGTGGAGGACTGAAGATATTTAGATGGGATTATTAAATAGGTAATTTTTAGGCGGGAAATATTCTAATAAACCATCAGGGCGGTTTGTCAATGAAACGGGCAAATGCACATAAACTAGCGACTTAGTATTAGTACGGTTTTGTTGCGGTGTCGCTGCCATTTGTTTAGGCTAGGTAATCTAGTTAGCTGTAACACAATGTTTACAATATTTATCGTTTAGATATTTTTCGATACCAACAGCTTGTGAGCATTAAAAGCTCAGGTCAAATCTCTCAATTCCGCACTCATGACACTTGCTCTACGCAAACCAAACCAAAATTAAAATTATGACTTCGCATATATCTTTAAAGCACTATACAGTATATGTTATTTAATACCGAGGATTCGTAACGATCTGTCTTTCAAGCTTGGGTAAAATAAGTTAACAAATTTTCATTTGTGGAGGAGCGTGTTTCGATATCAACCCACTTTCATTCCAGCCTCCTGAGTGTCGATTCACACGACGAGCCGAATCGCGATTTTCGTCCGCGAACCTTGTATCACGTGACGGTGACTTCACTGATTCTTGCGATACATGCTTGGTGTGCGAAATCGTGGACTAATCAAGGGGAGCTTCTTTTCATTAGGGGATTTTTGGTTGGTGGCTGACTTCAAAAGCCTTTCATCTGGCTACGGCACAACCTTTTTGTGTGTGTGTGTGTGTGTGCTTCGGACGTTAAACACAAATGCTTCATAAATGTATTTTTGGGCGCTTGCTGGTTTGTTTCGTCTCTCGATTGTTTGTTCCACTCGTGAAAGAAGGTGCAGAAACTTTGCCTGGCTGACGCGAAACAGGTTCGCGTACTCGACCGTTGTTGTGTTAAATATCTTGTGTCAAAAACGCCCCTCGCATAACAACCCGCAAATCTTTTTCCACGTCCAATCAACTTCTCACCTTTATTGTGGCTGTGGCGTACTGAAGTGTTTTGCGCGAACGCGGATTGCATGAAGGCATCTCCAAACGCCCCTCCAACAGCCCAGGACTTCGTCCCCTCTACGACCGAAGGCTCTTCGAGTAGGACCATGCTTGTGGCACTGCCAGGCCTTGAGCAAGTTAGTAAAGCTAGTGGCTCTTCGTGCTAAGCCAATTCTGCGTTATTTCTCGCTCTGCACGTAACAGCGGCGCACGATTCCTTTTTGGGCAGCAAGCATAGATTTCGCTTTTAGACAACGGTGCTAAAAGCGCGATCGTGCGATGTCGCAGTTTCGTGCCACTCTGGGATCGCAACAGATTCGGCCCGTCTTCGCTGCCGCTCGTCGTCAACTTCGTGTGGATGCGCTTTGGAGGCGGACAAACCACGGACGTGTCGTTGCGTGATCAATCTGTCCGTGAATTAGTCGGTCATGCAAATCGGCCATGAATGGTAACCAACAGGCCAACGTCCCTTTTCGGTCTGTGCACTAAGGCTATGGTGGAACCAATTTTTCTATATGCTAACTATTTACATACAGGGACACATTCCAATCGCACGTCGCATTTTTGTGTTTGAAAATGTCTCACTTTCAATGCTGGCGCCAAGTAAAAACTGATTTTTGCCGCTCTATGTCTTTGGAACACCGTAAAACTCTTAAATCATTCTGGTTTCAAATTCACTTCCAGCGACGCCGGATAACCTTGCTGAGTCTCTTTACGCGTGATCAAATGAGTGAATGTTGTTGTGAAGAATATCGTTTTGCAGAACCTGCACAAAACCAAAATGAGTTATGAATGAGTAGTGATAAAGAATAAATTACCAGATAACGCAATAAGGCAGGCGAGCTGGTATAAAGTTAAGCATCTCTAAAACCCAAGACAGAGGCTACAAGAGATGGAAAACACAGGACGTTTCAACACGTCTACTAAATTTTATTCAGGACGCTTCTTTGTGCCCATTATTTCAACACCGTCCATTTGCACCAATTCTTCGCCACAGTTTACTCAAGACTACAAAAAGAGTGCTCAGAGATTTTACAGGGAACAAGGGGACCACGCCATCAATATGCATACGCCCAGCTCTTCGCTAGTTCAAGAAATAAGCAATGGCCAAAATCACTTCCGTCCACCGAACAAAAAAAGAAAAGAAAAACTTGCAGATTTACAATTTCAAATCTTTTTTGTTACACCATCGAGTGCCATTAATGGCTGACTTAGGCAGTTTCCAGCAGACCATGTCCTAATGGTTTTCTTGATAACTTTTTGTTGCAATTGATTTTTTTTTTAATAACACGCTGTACTATCCTACTCAGCTGCACAATTTCCAGACTCATAAAAATGTATAAGTTATTTCGGAATAAGGCAAATTATATTTTACTGCTCTCTTGTGCTTACTCAACCGATCATTCACACACCGCTTCGAATTTGCTCTACATACGAAAAACCACACGTCATCGGAATGTCGATAAACAACGCCTTCGTGGCAGTCGACTGAAGCATCTCTGTGTTTTTTCTGACAACCTAATTGTACCTCTAAAGAGAGCGTCACCTTGTCCAAACTAAATGTCAGTCGTGAAGAGCACTTTTACACCAAACCTCCAAGCGATAGGCATCAAGTTGAAGGACACGCCATGAAAAAACGAAACACGCACTGCCCTGTCACTCTGTCTTTTGCCGTCTTTGCCATCTCTACTGATCTTTAATATCATTCTCCTCGCTAGCCCATTCACCATACTGTCACTGTAACCCGTTTCCTTTAGCCGAAAGCCATTGAGTTATCCACTAGAACCTAGCTCCCTTATGAGGACAATATTTTTAGGGCACAATCTAACAAAGACATGACTATTCCTCTTTTGACTAATTTAGAGTGTAAACTCTCTAAATGGCAACAAGGGATTTGCCGTCCACTTTGCCGTACTCCCAACATAGTCCTTCGTGTTTGGGACGTCTTGTGTTGTTTGTACCTTCTTTGTAGCCTCCGTCTTGGGTTTTAGAAATCTATAAATTACAAGTTTTTTAATTTAGTTTCTGTTGACGAATTGCTTCATCGCCCCGAATCGAGAGCTGAGATGGGTCTTTGCGTGAATCGTCTTCAGTGCTTTGTTCTTCACTCCTTGCTGCTTTGCGACATGATACACTATAGGTCGATCAGCACTAGGGCTTTCATTTCGTTTTAAATTCTAACCGAAAATCGCTGATAACACGAATAAACGCATCAAAATATAAAAAGGCAAACTAAAAAATGCTAATGCGTAGCAAATAGGTATCAGTTTAATATAACTGACGCTGGTTTTGTTTTTTTAAACAACAGCCACATTACTAAACAGTGACTGCCGGTTTGAATGCTGTAGTCCTCGTCCCGACAACTCCTATGAAGTCGACCTGCGCTGAACATCCTTTACCGGATGGAGCTGACTGTGGGCATGGAAAGGTAAGTAGTTTCATATTTGTACTTCATTTGTCTTGAGTGATTAAGGGGCAAGAATAGTCACATTTGCAAGAACTGCTTATATTATTTTTATTTTCAATTGCAAACCTAAGGAAGATGTTATTTTTTATTTTACATACACGTGCCCAATGTCTCAGGCGTTGTTAAACGTCCTTTTTGAGATGCTATACTTTCGATATATATATAAAACACAACTGCGTATCTATCAACAATCAACAAATTGTTTACACTTATTATTGAAAACTAATGTTGTGTGTGGTCTTCAAAATAGTGTTACTAAATAAACGAAAATGTATAGCTTTCCATGCAATCATTTCTGTGTTCGCTTCTTTCGATGTTCCAGACATCTGGTAGCTGCTTGACGAAACCGTACTTTTTGTGGTAATGCCGATTGTTCGAGCGATTCAGGCAAATTTGAAACGTAATCTTGTTTTCTAGAAATGTTTTATAAACTGAATTCAGCATTAGCAATATCACGCGTAGAAGTTTTTTTTTTATTTTACCGTACCACTTTACAAAATTTGAGAAATGCACGCAGAAATCACGGTTAGAGTGTAGCCTAGTTCACATGTTTATGATTGAAATTTTGCTTTGGTTTTGAAGTTTTGTTCTCAGTTTACTTTTATAGATCTTCTGAGTGTAATACTACGTGCATTTCAGTTAGTTTTGTTGAAGATATTTCTACGCTTGCCGTTGATGTATTTTAGACTTTTTAATAGGATTTGAAAACCACACGGCTGAAAATAATTTTTAAAAGCACTATGGAAGCGGCTATCAGCAAGCACATCAATTTTAGTAGCGCTGTTTTATTGGCTCTATTGGCACCCAGCTTTTCATATGCTTCGACTTAAAGAGTTCGTGCAACGAAATTGGGTTGAACTGTTTCCCACTTTAGATAATCTTGCTGGCACTAGTGGGGCCCACGTAAAGTCGCACGCAATACCACTGACAAAGACGCTTCTTTGTCGAGGTATAATTTCAAGAATAAAAACGGAATTTTAATATCAGTCTCTCGCAAAACATGATGATGCAGTCACGAGAATTGCAATGTTGAAGTAGTCTTTGAGATTACCCTATGGTAACGACAGGTAAATGCGGCTCATTGACTGAACAAGAGCAATGCGTGAGCATTCGATTTCGGCTAGTAACAATCAATGCCTTGACGAGCATTCGGATGGTGACTCGTGTGCAATCGCTTAAATGAGGTAAATATCCGAACCTTAATTAACAAATCCTGCAACTCCGCACGTGCCCGGCGCGTTTCTAACCCCAGCGTTTGCCTGTGATAAAAATTGGCAGTATATCAACACTCGTGTTTATCTATTTGTTTCGGCAACTGCTATTGGTTTGACAGACAGAACTAACGCGTGTTCTCAAAATTATTGACGCGAAAAAATGAAATCTAAGCGCTATTTTCAGAAAAGTATAAAAGTGTTCGCACCGCCTCTTTGAGGTGAAACTAAGTATAAGTCAATTTCATCGTCAAATTCAGTTGTTTAAAACTTGCAGTTACCGCGGTGTTGGTTTCTTGCGCCATTATGCAGTGGTTACGACCACGGTGGAAGAAGAAAGATGTGTCGAAACAAGGCCATAAAGAGGGTACAAATTCCACTCGGGATTTGCATATCTCCCGGCAGGTACACCGTCGGGTTGGGGTTCCTAAAGTCCCTGCATAGGCCGTTTTGTTCCGTGGTGGCCGCCATGTTGAATTTCTGACGTAGATGATTTAGGTCAAAATAGCACATGATCTTCATTTGCTGAATTGAAGGCGCTAGAAATCAAGGGGTTCGTGCCAATTGTTCTACTTTTTTCTTGGCTATACTTTTTTATTGTAGTTATGCTTAAACTATTTACTTTATTTTTGTCGCCCACCCAACTACGTCAAATTTCAACATGGCAACCGTTACACGAAAACGGTTCATGTAAACTCCCGTATAGAGCAGAGTAGCGCGTTGTTGTTTACAAGCTATAGAGCTTGCAAACAAGTTTAATAATATTTTGTGCGAGTTGGGACTAGCGCTTATAACAGTACCACGACAATTAATTTCCCTAGCAAAAAAGAAACCATTTTTATACCCTACTAATACAGCCGAGGTGATCTTTGTGGTTATGAAGATGAAGAATAGTCCTAGTCATGACTGCGAGAATCTCTTAATGGGACCAATAAAATTTGTAATTGTTCTTTTACTGCCTTGCATAGCGCATTTGTACAACACAATTTTGTCGTCCGGTGTATTCCCCGAAAGAATGCAGCTTTCTAAAGTATCTGCTTATATTTAATAGGCGGTGATAGAAACGATCAGTATAATTACCGCCCCATTTCTATTCTTCCTGTGTTTTCTAAACCGATAAAAAAATATATATATATGTAATATTTTAAACTTCTCACCTCTTTTGAAAACTAATGTTGTTTTTACTGAAGCTTAATTTGGATTTAGAAGGCATAGAGTGGACAAAACAGTTTTATTGGTACAAAAAGGTATGCCACTAGAAATATTTGCAGAGTAAGCTTTTAGCGTTTGGGAATAATTATGATATTTCAGCAAAGCATTCAATTCGAAACAAAAACATGAAGTTATTCGTCATGAGATAATATATCTTGCTACGGTATTTCGAGGTATTTCATTATCACTTATATCCTATTTAGAACACCGGTCCAAAAATTCAAATTAGCTACTTGCTGATGATGATGCTTGTGGCTATCCCCTTTGAAACGGGTGGTCACGTATGTCGTGTCCAAGCCATATGTGTCTTTCACTTTCCACGCTTTTCTCTACTTTTCCACCAATTTTCTAGTCGTCGCTTGGTGACGTCGACAGTCCATCTATCTGTCCATGGATGAAAGCCCAGTGCCTGTGGTAGCAATGGTAGCACTGGGGCCGCTGCCGCTGGTGGACCGATTGCCGCTTGAGCGACTGCCGCAGTCTGTCTGCCCTGGCTTGGGTTGTTTTGGTTAGGCCCCTGGTTGTGCACGTGCCGCGCTTCATCCCATTCTGGTGTCAGGCCGGTGCAGTGCAGAACTAGGTGCGTGATGGTTTCGTCGTCCTGACCGCAGGCCCCGCACTGCACTGATTCTATTGTCGGATCGAACCGCTGCCGATATAGTCTTGTGCGCAGCGCTCCTGCTCGGGCCTCAAACAGGAGACGGCTGCCTAGACTGTTATCATAGTAGGCCTCCGGTCCAATTGTGTCCTTGTGAGCGCTATAGATTTGGAGTGAGGATTTCTTGTTTGCCTCCTTAACCCAGTGGGTCGTCTCCGCCTCTTTGACCCGTCGCCTCACCTCACTTGCCCACTTACTCGCCGTCGCCTCCATGACTGGCTGTGTGAAAAATCCATACTTCTTGCGGAGCTGGTTGACCCGCTTCGCCCACTGTGTCTGCACGCAGTTGACACTGATGTAGTCGAACACTCGCCTTGCCCACCGATGCCTGTCCATATGTAGGAGTCGTCCCTGGTAGGTTAGCTTGCTTGATGCCTCTCGTGCCTCAAACGTTGACCACCCGATGTCTCCTTGTATGGCCTCAATCGCCACGTTGCCGTGGCAGTTGAGTGCTTGGCGACCGACATCTCTCTGCCTGCGTTCTATCCAGGCTCGTGTGTCAGCCGAAGCACAGACGATCTCATTGGCAAACGTGAGCCCAGGCACATGAACAGCTTTCCACAATTCCTTGATCATCAAATATCTGTTACAGCTCCACATAATGCGCCGGCGTAAGATATTTTGCCCTCTCTGGGCTGCCTGTCGAAGGTGTATTTGGTATTCGTCACAGTAGTCGGGCCCATTCGTTAGTGTGACTCCCAGGTACCTATACTTCCCAGTCATCGTAACGTCTTCCTTCTGCAGCTGTAACTTATTATTTCGTAATGCCGTTCCCCGAGAACTGCACCACTGCCGATTTCTGAACATTAAACTTCAGACCCAACACGGACGATGCTTCCACGCAAATATCTGCCTAGCCTCTGCAACGTGTTCATGTCTTCATACTACATATCCACTACGCAACGCCATCTGTTGTTTCTCAATTATGTTAATTTTTTTAAACATTGAATTTCCGACGAAATTTATTATGTAAGTTGATGACAACAGCATGTTTTACTGATATTATGGTGGATTGGCTTGGTATTAAAGTGAATTATTTCTCTGGTTATGTTGAAATCTTGACAAATATTAAACTCACTGGTTATAAGCACGGCTAGAACAAGGTCAGTTTTATTCAAGTGTTCACGTCTCGAATTCACCTCAAATTCAGCTTTGGGGTCCACGACAAAAGAGTGCGTTCAGAGTATAAAATTCAAAAGCGCTAACAAAGACGAGGACAAAAGTAGGAAGGCGAACAGGACGAGCGCTTACTCTCAACTGAACATTTATTTAAAAACAGCTAAAGCAAACAACCTCCTACAAAAATACACTGAATCACTCAGTGGCATCGCACGTCACGACGCGTCAATAAAATTACTCTCTTTTTGGCCTGCAGATCATACCCTACTTGCAGAAAGGTCAGCATAGCTTGAAAGGTGGCAGAAAGATTTGATGTGCCGCTTGTGTTTTCGGCGCCATGTAAGTTGGCCCAATTATGCCCACGGATTCAGGAAAAAGAACGACGCGCGCTTATGCACCGTCAATCATGCCAACAGATTTGTAGATTGTAACGTGGGCGTGGTGTACAGAATACCGCTGACATGCGGTAGAGTGTACATCGGCCAGACAGGACGGTGCGTAAATGAGAGGATGCGCGAGCATGACCTGGCTTTGCGCTCGACACCTGGAGGACACTTGCCTCTTCATTGCAGAGACTGTCTGTGCCAGCCCATCTTTCAAAATACCACGATCGTGGGAGGGCTCGTGAAAAAGCTGCGAGGGAAGTGCTTGAAGCGCATGCTATAAAGAAAGAGGGCACTGAAGGCTGCGTCAGCCAGCCGTCAATTTTTCTGCACCAGAAAGAGAGTAATTTTATTGACGCGTGGTGATGTGTGACGCCACTGAGTGATTCAGTGTATTTTTGTAGGAGGTTGTTTGCTTTAGCTGTTTTTAAATAAATGTTCAGTTGAGAGTAAGCGCTCGTCCTGTTCGCCTTCCTACTTTTGTCCTCGTCTTTGTTAGCGCTTTTGAATTTTATGTCATGAACCAACTCGCCCGCTTCGCCACTTTAGTTCAGAGTATTTAGACTCTAGATGTAATGTGTTTCGATTCCATATGTCTCGGAGTATTCATGTAAACAATAGATCTTTAGAGGCTTTCCAGAGTTGTGGGAATAATAAATAAGTGCAGACATCTACTTTCATTTAACATTAACAACATCGTTCACAATTCACTTTTCGATTCTATCCTCTGTCTATTCCCCTTTGGTATGGTAGACGACTACAAAGACTTAGTCTAAACAACTTGCGGTTACTATTACAAAACAAAAGAAGCTTTCAGGATATTTAAAGACGTTTCATCGGAATCACCATTCTATTTCCCGTTTGTTAAGACACACAATAATGGAGGTATCCGAGGTGTATCCAGATAGTCTAACTACGACTTATAAATGGTCTGGAAAAGGAAACGTTACAAGTATTCTAGATAGTGAAGAATCACAAAGTAACCAATCAGAATATCTATCGCGTCATTGGCAGTCATTGTGCGCATTCCGCATTCCAGAACACTATTGAGTTCTTGAAATAGTCAGACACAAGCTACCTCTTCTCTTAACACTCTTGGTTTTTATGATTAATAAACTTGAGCTGCGTGTTTAATTATCCCCACATGCACAAGTATGCATGTATGCATGCATGTCTTGTTTTTAAGCATAAAGTATTAGTTCTAAAAATATATGTTTGATTGTTTCTTATTTCCTAGTAGCTAGGTGCATATGTATATTAGTGCATTTGTTTCATATAGCCATCCGCTCTAGCCATGATAGGGATGTTTGAACTCTTTCAAGCTGCAAGCACGCAGGTTTTTTTCTAACGTCCTTGTCACAAATATATAGTGTGAGGCAAAATGAAAGTTATTTTATTTTTAGTTTATTTTGTTCACTTTGAAATCTAAATTTATCGCTTTGAAATCACTCTTCACGCTTGCAGGCGCCGTACTCCAACGTATCACGGTTGGTGATGTGAGCTTGTTATTTCTGTTTTGATGTTGGCACCCATATTGGACTTGATAATAAACTGAAAAGAGAAAATGCTTCGTCTAAGTATTTTTAAAAAAAAAAAACGAGGGCAATCCGGTCACAGCGGACGGTCGCGGTTGCCTTCTTTTTTTATAGAATGGTATGAAAAAAATAAAAAACGTCTGGCAATGCAATATACGTTATGTTATTTCATATTTATCTAATATTTCGAATGTTCACCACGCGTGACTGCCTATATGACAGCGTAGTGAACAGGGCAGCGCACAAAAAAAGACAAGCACAGACAAAAGGAACATGCAGACACACACCTTGGGTTTTTGTGCACATGCTCTGTTCGCTGTATAATCATACTAACTCGCCCAGCTTATCACACTTCTGCAGATATGACATCGTCTTTTATGCAAATTAGGCTAAATTTTAAATGCACCTTCACCTTCCCAAAGCGCCATTTTGAAGAAAAAGTTAGCGAAACAAGAAATCGGCTTATATACTTCCATCAAGACCCAAACATAATATAATACGAATTCTTGAAAGAATAAAACATCAAGGACAGGGACGGAAACACGATGAAAGAAGTGCTGTTTTTTCTTCCCCTGCTCGATGTTTTATTTTTTGTTGTATTCGTGTCTATTCACCGAAACGCATTGTTTTCAACTAATAACACCAACATTATACGTGCAACCAAGGCGGTTCTTGTACCTTGCCGTCCTGCTTATAATTGCTATACATGCAGCCACAGTGATTCCTGTATTTTGGCCGGATGCTTATAAAATGCAAACATCGAGTTTCCCTTTAGGTGCCATCGTACTTATAATCGTTATGCTTGAAGCCATTATGATCCCACTAACGTGTCCCAATAGTTGACCCACACTATTTTTACACTTAATCAAGTGCAGGTATGTTGTCGCCCGGCTTTACGTGTTCTCTTTCTGCTCAGACATTCCCGGTGACTTCTTTCGCGCTTCTTTAAGTGATTTGTAAAGATTTCGCCAAAAATTCCAAAACGCTGCACGCTTTATTAGAACAGCATATTGCCTTCGACTTGATGTATACATGCACGAGATGCTTTCCTCACACTTAGAATGCCCTCACCTCCAGTTGTTGGAATTCCACGACCAGATTGCAGGTTTGTCCTCGATACCGAGGCGAGAAACCTCGGTTTCGGTTCTGTGTTGTCCCAGATCCAGGATGGCCCAAAATGTGATTGCGTACTATAGCAAAGTTTTAAAAAGGGCAGCACCGAACTACTGCGTTAAGAGAAGGGAACTCTTAGAAGTTGTAAAAGTCGTGACGTATTTCCACCATTACTTGTACGACACGCAGTCCCTCTTAAGGACTGATCGCGCATCACTCATTTGGCTTTTAAACCTCAAGAACCCGGAAGGCAAAGTAGCTAGGTGGCTAAGCTGGCTAGAACAATACAAGTTCAGGATTGAGCATAGACCCGGCAAGGATATGAAAACGCCGACGCACTTTTGCGGCCACCTTGCATGTCTGGGAATTGTCGCTCATGCCTGAAGAGCGAGCAGCTCCTTCGATTAGACAGCCAACCGCAATAGTCTTCCCAAACGACTACTTGCTTTGCGGTGGTATAACTCCAGCAAGATGACCAAGACCCGGCACACTGGACTACAGATCTTCTCTGTGTACTTCAGGGAAACTACAACAATTTGCAACCTATTCTGCAGCAGAAGCGGGTGGGAGAATTACCCAACTTGTACGTAATTGCACCATACAATAGCGCCCTGAAAGCCTACTGTGTACAACGGGTTTCATTTATCTACAAGATGGATGGCTGTATCGCTGGGAGAGGGCAAAGACGACGAAACAGCTCGCTTCAGCTCATGTCACCTCGAGTACTTGTCGACACCGTCTTGTGTAAACTTCATGACAGCCCCGCTATCGGACATCTTGGAATATACAAGACCCTAAAAGGAGTTTGAGAAAGATTCTATTTGGTCGGATCAACTCGAGATGTGCACGAATGGTGTATAGAAGTACCACCGCTGTGGATCGCGTAAAGGAGCACCATCTTAAAGCCGAGGGAGGATGGTAACTTACAACGTCGGTTTCCCGTTTGAAAGAGTAGCCATTGATGTTGTATGTCCACTAATAAAAACGACACAGGAGAATATGTGGGTCATAATCATTGCTCAATAGTTTACCTAATGGCCAGAGACATTTCCAGGACGAAAGTATGGCACAGGCACAGTAACCAGGATCTTGATGGAAGACATTGTTCCAAGATACCCACTGGGAATTCATTCGGATCAGGGTCAGACATTTGAGTCGCAAGTGCTCAAGGGCATGTGCGAGACACTCGCGGAGTAAGGAAGACGAGAGCTAACGCTCTTGGATTCTCGGTCGAATTGCATGGTAGAAAGCCTTAACCGGTTTCTCAAGCAATAACTTTCGCTCTTCCTTGACGAGCTTTAGGACAACTGGGCACTCTAATTCCATTCCTCTACTTTCCTACCTGTCAACCGTTCATACTGAGACAATCTACGTACCGATGATGTTGTTAATTAACCGGGAGCTAAGGCTGCCTGCGGACATCACTCTTTGCACGCCATTACTTCCATTGCGTGAGACAACACGCAGACATCTCTACTCCAATTACTCCCGCCTCTTGTGGATGAAATGAAACTGTGTGCACGATTTTGCACGAAGACATTTGCACCTGTGCAGTGAAATGCAAGAACCCGTTACAACCGAAACTTCGCGGGTCGCATACTACAGCCTGAAGACAAAGTGTGGCTGCACTAGCCACGTCACACCAAAGGTCACTCCACGAAACTTCATATCATTTGGGATGGCTCCTACGAAGTTTTCAACCGACTAAACGACTTCGTTTACCGGGTGCGGCATCTGCTGAGCCGGAAAGTTCATGTAGTTTATTTTAGTCGTCTGGTTCTCGCTCCACCCGACTGAATATTTTTGTACCACCTCCAGGCGATGTTCATGTGTTGACGGGGGGCAGTGTTATCACGATGCTAGAAATGGGAAGAAGACGAAAAGGAGGAAAAAGAGTCGCACGAGAAAATGGAAAAATTTCTATGAACGTTGGGTGGCGAACGCTTGATTTTCTCAAACGTCTTATTTTGGTAGCAACAATATGTAGCGATGTTCTGCTTATCAACTTTGACCCTTTCATAGGTGACGTTTTGTGCAGGCCACGTGGGGAACTTTGTTTTTCCTCGTTCGTTTGAAAGTACTTTAATAAGAGTTGTGTGCCAAGTTCAGTCTGCTTTTAGCAAAAACACAAAAAAAAATATTCCAAGGTAGAAAATATGCTTCCCATGGAGCAGCCGCCGCTCAGAAAATAGTCCGATAACTAATTTTATGATTGAAAAGAGAACGTGCAGGAACTGAAGATTTATTTGTGTGCAACTCAATGCACTCTCTTTTTCTCAGTCATCTAGAAACAAAAATACTTGTTTCAAAAACTGAAGCTCCGAACGCTGCGTGGGAGAGAGTTATTCCTAGGCAACGGTGACTATACTTTCCACTTCGAGAATAACCTCGAAATTTGTTTACGGCTCGTGGGCTTTCCAAAATTTTCAGATTCAAACGATTGCTCAGAGAGCCTAATTTGTAAGTTCGAAGGTTACATTCTTCAAAGCTCTGGTCACCAGCTAGATACCAGAAGCTAGCTTCACAAGTACAAAAGCTTGCGAACGCATTGCGTGAGGGATGTTCCGGGAAAGCACAGCTTTATTTTTGCACCGCCAGATGGTACCAGTACATGTAATTGTTTTACATATTTTGGCTATATGGGGTAACAGTACAGCAATTACTAGGCTGGGACCAGCAGAGTGCGCCCTCCATTGAGCCCAGTAAAGGACAAGCGTGGGTGGAGACTGTATATACCTCTGCCCACGAAACGTTAAACCCAGTAAATCAGGAGTGCCTAAAAATATCTCGTTGCTCAGTGGCCCCAAAAATATGTGCCGATAGTGTGACCACTTAGAAATAAACTTTCCCACCAGGACAAAAAAAAAATATTTTATAAGAGGAATTTGCAAGCCTAACATGGTTATAGGATATGGCCAAAGGACAGAAAGTCAAAAGAGAATCAGTTTGTGTGAGCGCTTTATTTATGAGGACATTGTTTTCCTCGTGTTTCTGTATATACGATTACACGTACCGCTGGAGGGGGAAAAACTGTTCCTGAGTCTTTATTGCACACACGTTTGCATTTCATACATCGAAGCGGACTTCAGAAAAATTAATAATATACGGCCTCATAAAAAAGCAAAGAACATGAGCACAGTTGGCTAGTTAGCGGGTAGCGCATGGCCAACTTTCTGAAATGCCTATCTTGTTCTAAAATTTCGCCATATGTCATATCAATCTTGATCGAGATTTCAAGGTGCGGGTTTTTATCTATGACGGGTTTCTCGCCATTGCCTTCTTTCGAGTTTGCCCTGTTTCATTTTAATTTCGGCTGCCGCGTTTTATATATAAGATGCTGCCTCACGTATCGCAATAATTCAACCACGGGAAAGGGAAGCTTTCGCTAATCGTGCGGAGCGCTTGGGCTATCCGGAATGTGCGTCAAGAAAAATATAAGTATAACGTTTTAACGCACTAGGGCTACCGAGGTCGTGTCGCAGAAATTATGTGCCTGTAGCGTGACGAAAAAACCGCAGACGCGAAAAGTCTGAGTGGTTAATCGGGTCATGACGTCACAGCCACACGACCTCGCGCGGGAATTGCAAACAACCCACGACGCTCACGTGAAACGTGGCGTCGCGCAGTGGCATCTGAAAGTTGATTAACGAATATCGCATGTAATGCGAATTTAAGCGTCGCCGCACGTGCTCCCATGTGATTTCACTCTATAAAGTAATTAATTTGCCTTCAAGAAGAACTTTGAAGAGTATTTGGGCGGGATTCAGACCCACGACCCTTCGGTTGCGAGCCAGAGACGCTACTGTCACTAGGTCGCGCAGGGTGCTATGCAGGGCTTGGGAACGAGAGAGATTTTATGTGTTTATATGTTCGCTATCGCGTTCCACTCGGAAAAGCGAAGCTTAAGCGTCCTTCCGGGTTGTGTTGTCAATATGATGCCAGATATATATCGATAAATATGCAAACTTTCTATGATACTCCATCACCGCTAAGCTGACAGGACGCAATACTTTCGTACCCCTGTACCCCTGAAGTCGAGACGCAGCTGATGCTACGTTCTGATGCATGAAACCGGCAAACGGAGTCAAAAGCGCACCATAATGGTGTTCGTCATATTTATGTGGGTGTTCTATCATCGCTGAACCAAAACATAAATAGAAAGGCCTAAATGACTTGCGATTTTGATGCAGCTGATCAATGTTATTATCTTGATGCGTGGGCTGCATGTCAAATTAAGATGGAAGGAAAGTACATAGCTACCTGCTTGCTAAACCAATGGACTGCCTGCCTTCCGTTGCACCTAAGCCCTGCTCCACGCTCATTAATGTTCGGAGAGGGTTTGATTGCTGGTGCTTGACTCATGTTTGGCTGGGCCAACGAATACAGTTTCCACAGCGCTTTTCATTTTAAAGGTAAATGTAGCATAAAGCTACATTCGCAGAGATGTTGGAATCAAACCCGCGTGGCAGATCCGCTAAATGTCACGTTAAAGCCCGCGTAAAGTCGTATTGAATCTTTAAACAGAAGCACAAAATAATCGTTAGACTGGGTAGATGAATAGCACCCCACTATGCCTTTAAGGCCCGCTCACAAAGCGCAGTTTTCTTATGTTATTTTACGTTACGACTAGTTACGACAGCATAAAGGTCGGTCCGAACAGGTGGTGGAACTGCTTCGATTTGTTACGTTACGTGATGAGTCACCGGATTATTCGTGTTGTATATGTCAGTTGCGAAACTACTCCTTGAACCGGTTCCACGATTCATTTGATGCGAGAGGATGTCCTGGTGACTTGCTCTTTAAGCGGTGGTGAGCGGTCGTAACAAGGTCGTAACACCAGCATGCAACCTAGGAAAACGCCCCTGTTGGAATCGACCATAAGGCGACCTTGAGACAGCAAGCTGTCGCAATGTAACGTAGGTAAAGAAGAGGCGCTATGTCAACTGCCTAAACTTTTCCGAGACACAGAAATACGACTGAGGTTCGTTTTGCTTTTGCTAGTTAATTTGGTTCACGTCAGTGCTGTTAGTGTGCACCTTTGCTCTTTTTTGCTTGGTGATCTTTGGATGCAGGGTACTTTAGCTCCTTGGCTAACTTACAAAACGTGGCTTCATCCCGCTGTCCCAATGTGCGGCGAGGTACGTAGAATCTCGCGCACCTCGAACGCTTATAAAGCAATGCACGAGAGCTCTCGTGCATTGCTTTATGCTGTCTAGCTCTCGTGCGTTGCATTGCAACAAAAACTATGGAAAGGCGTCCCGCATGGCGTTCTAGGT
Organism: Ixodes ricinus; assembly: GCA_037355805.1. Lineage (NCBI taxonomy): Eukaryota > Metazoa > Arthropoda > Arachnida > Ixodida > Ixodidae > Ixodes > Ixodes ricinus. The sequence goes on from JAZHYW010038361.1 coordinate 20,786, forward strand.
GGGACAGCACCTCCAGCATTTAAGTGAACACAAGATTTCGCAGTCTTGTAGCCGCCAGACGTTCCATTGCGTGTGACTAGCACAATTTAGCGAAAAAAGGTCGTGTATGATGTTAAGGGCAATGATTGATCTACTTTGTTAATGATATTAGGTAGAGCAAGCTTAAACGTAGATACGAAACGCGAAAAAAAATAGAGATAGAAAAACAAAACCTGTTATATATTGTCAAAATCAAAAGAGCAAACACCAGGAAAAGAAGGGCCAGACGCTCTTCTTTTCCTTAGTGTTATGTTTTTAATTTTTAACAATGTATAGCCAACTAGCCCAACAGCTAATTTTGACTAGCTGTATCTCTGTCCCTTTACGATCTCTGTATCTCTTCACGTTTACTTCTCCTAAGTTCTAGCTGGCTAATTCCTTGAATGACGTCACTCTCAGACGTTTTTTCTTTACTCGCGTTTTCTATACTTGCGGGTCAAAGCATCATATTTCTGGATTCGAGGTATAAAATACGCTAGAAAAAGCCTCTAACACGTTTTCTCAAAAACCTATACAGCTTTGTTTTGAATTGGTTATACTCGATGTCAAGCAGAGCAGCTCGGCGTACCGCAGTGAACACAGCTATTGATTGGTCTCAGATACCAAGTTCGGACTCGTTGGTGAATGGAAGCCGCACGTTTTGCACTACTTTGTATTCCTAGTGAGTGCAGTGTACTCAGACATCCAAGTGCTGCACTCAACGTTGGAGCATATTTGGAGTGTAATTGATTCAATCGAAACTCGATAGCGCTCCAGCTCATTGATTGAAGCCCGGGCAGGCAAAGAGTGCAAGTGAAAGTAACTGCCCAGAAAACAATTTTTAAATTTTTTTTAAAAAAATGTAAGGGCTGGCTGGCCGAGGATTAGAACTGGTGATACTCTGCTTGCAACAGTAACGCTGAACTAAGTAAACAATCCCCCAGAAGGCTGAGAATTCTTGAAAGTTTAGAGCAAGAAAAATAACGACATCTGTCCGGGGGGGGGAATAAAGTGGGAGAGGTTAAGCAAGTAATTTTTACCCACTCGATTTCCAGTGAACCAAAAGTGCGCCGCGATAAGAGTCTTTAATGTAAAGGAGAAAAAAGGCGTGGGGAAGAAAGGGCGATAGTCCACCAGATACAGATAAAACACGATAACTCTTAAAATATAAAAATTGGTCAATTTACTCTGTGAGGCAAAAAAAAAAAAAAATCGGAACTCAGCACGCCACCGATTTTGAAATGTCAATATATTATTTTGGACGCTCCCGAAGAAAAGGTGTAGATACTTTATTTTAGTCTGCTCAAAATATCCTCCGAATTGCATAAACCGGACGCTGGATCCCAAGCCGTGATACCAACCCGTGACTCTGTGCGTTACATGGGTTTAGCAAGTTTTAGAATAGTGTACCCAAAACATTTTTTCCCGCAAAGAAATTAGGGTTTGTCACCAGGAGCCAACCAAAAACATGGTTTGGGCTTTGCTCATAGAGCGGTGGCGACGACGCTATGTTTTAATACGCAGAACATTTGGGCACGTGTGAAAGACGCTCTGTTGTAAGAACAGCCTTCTCTCATTAGTTGAACAAGGTCAACAACAGCGTTTATGTACAAGTATTTGCATCGCAAGTGTTGGGGATGGCTCGCACATGATCAGGTCGCAATCCTTCCTCTCATGTGATTTCTTTTCTCGGGATCACGCTTTTTTCTTTCTGTTGAAATTCCTGTTTCCAGATAATAAATTCCAACAAAAAAAAAACCTCCCCCGCAAAAAGAAGAGAGTGCTCATGCGTGCAGTTGTAGTAACCTTGACAGCGAAAGTCAACACTGCCGGCACATTAGCTTTTGTAGCTCCGTCAAAAAAAATATACTTGGTGTTTTGAGCCAAGGCATGCAGAACTGAAAGAGGTTGGTAAGTGGGCTTGTTCAAGCTGTTCCTCTTGGATTCCAAAGCTGAATGCTGGGCTAGTTGGTGTAGGCTAAGCAAATGGAAGCTAAAATAGCGCAGAACGACAAAGACTAGAAAGGAAGGAAACAACCAAGACGGGACAGAGTGCTGACCTTCGCAACTAAAGGTTTTATTAGAGAAAACATAAAAAGTACAAACGTAAGGACAAAGCAACCTGCCAAATGCACCGCCCTTTCTGCCTCATCACATAGGACATCAATCATCCACGTGCCGCTTTCTTCTCTTTCCCAAATAGCATCACCGACGGCTCGCTGATGCACTGCGCCCCGTTTTCTGTAGCCATGTAAAAAGCCTCTATCACCTCCCACGTCACCTTCTCTTCGTGCCTATCTACAAGCGTGGTCTCCTCGAAGGACGGCATTGCACGAACAGTTACTTACAGTGCACCGCCAAATGCCCCCTGACCGTGGCTCTCAGTGAATAGCTGTGCTCTCTGAGCCTAATATTTAACCACCTCTCTTTCTGTCAAATATACACTTTACCACACGAGATGGGGACCTTGTGTACTACTCCAGAAACGCAGCCCACAAACGTTTTTTGCGTATTGTTTGTGCACTTGCTCTTTGACAGCCTTTCTGCCTTGGCCCTTACCCTCAAACATATGTGCCTGAACTTCTGAGGGGCGGAAAACAACCGCTGGGACGTTGTACCGACTTCCTACTTTCTTTAAATTCGTGAGTAGACCTTCCGTGCAGGTAGGGAGATGACGACTAATCCTCACACTCCCACATATCTTAGGGGAGAGGTTCCTTTTACCTTTCAACAAGGGTGCCGGAAACATCACACAGCATAGCACGCGAAACCCTGCAGGGACTTTTGCCTATCGCACTGCGCCTGAAAGCTCTCATTAACCGTGTGGACACAGGGCCTACGGTTAGGGCGGCGTCCCGAAGCACGAAATCGCAATGCCTATAGGTCAGCCCACTCTGAAGGCTACTCAAAGGGGCATCGTGGAAGGAACCGCATCCATATTACTGGGGGAGTGAACCGCATTCATGGTTTTAACTTCACACATGCATCACAGCGTACGCACCCTGCTTACTGCGCAGTGCCGTGCATAGGCACAGCGACAACGGCAGAGCTGCAACTGAACACGCCGGCATTCCATTTCGCCGCGGCGCAGCACACCGACTAAATAATAAAGCCGTAGTTCTGAACGACATGGCGTCATCAGATAAGGCCAACGCTGGGAAGAGATTGGACACGACGGTTCCTTTAACGTTTGGCTCAAACTTGACTCAAAGCCGAGCGCTGACGCAGTACTCGTTTTCAATCCGCATTTAGCGTTGGCTTCCCTCTGATGCCACCATCTCGTATCAGCACTACCTCTGTTGGGTCCACGGAGATGTTGCGCGACACCTCCTCCTCTGTGGCTCTTTCTCGTCAGCTCTTTCGCGTGACTTTGACGAAAAACGTAAAGGCTGGTTTGGGAAAAACACATCGGGGTCTGTCGGCATGGTCAGCGCCGGAAAGCAAATGATAAGGTTGACGCGAGCTGATGTCAGCGCTTTCTTCCAATGGGAGCGTCACACGCCGTTAACCCCCCCCCCCTCCTTATACGCCGCTGACAAGTCAAAGAAACCGATGGTTTTTTCGACAAAACGAGCGTCCTAATCCTAACGCACTAAAACAGGAAGGCAACAGACGCACGCGTATATAACTTTCTTATTGTGTGTTATTCGTTGCCCGCTCTTAGAGACATATTAATGCTAAAACATACGAACCAAACAGTATTTTGGTGTTTTAGGTATTTTAGGCCAGATGACTAACAGGTGACTAACTAAGAAAAGTGGCTAGCCATCAATGCGAGATGCCTTGAGGTCTACCCACTATTTATTTTTTTCAATCAGCCAATAAGAGCTCGTCGTTCTGATATCATCACAACCCTTGTGCAAGAAGCCGACGAATTTACGCTCCACATATCAACATATCATCTATTTCTTACAGTAAAAATGGGAAGTGAGGCAGAAAAAACAAATATTTAGTTTCATATAATTATTTGGGTAAGCGAGGGAAACTTCGGCACAAATAGAGAACTTTCAGGCGTCCGCTAGAGAAATTTTTATTTTCCGTGTTGGCAGCCCTGTTGGAGCGTCTCGCGGCCTTAAGATAGATCCAAACAGCGCGTTTCTGTGGGCGCGCAGGCCGTGCGGCTTCGGAAAATTGCGTTTTTGTGACGTCGCGCTGATTCCGTGCGCCTTCCGGGAGCGTATAAGAAAATTGCATATTTTCACCTTTTCCGAAAGGCGCTAGAAAACGCGCTGTGACGTAGTAGGGCGCTCCTGTCTCCGGCCTATTGGTAGAGGGCGCTAGTTCCGGCTCCGTGTTTCTTCGTTGTTTAGCGCAGAGGTTCTCCCGCCTGGCCCGAAACCGCACCGTTCTATCCAGTGCACGGTTGTGACTCAGAAAGCGCCCCGGGAAACAGCAAAAATGTCACGAAATACAGAATTCCCGGGAAGCGCAAGGACTACACGCACACAAAAACGCGTTGGTTTGGATCACGCTTTTAAAACGCATGGGCCGTTTTCACCCGCTGTCTCGGAATTTATTGTCAAGCTTAATATTCACCAGCTCGTTCGCGCCCTTACATTCATTTCATAAATATGTCCATTCTTGTGCCGCTATTATGGAGAACTTCCATTATCGACCTTTTCCTTTTGGAGGGGTTGTATATTACAAAAAACATAATTGTAGCGAAAATTAACGCGTTTACACTTTCCTTGAACTTCAATGACAAAGTGCTGTTTAACTTTAACATCAGACAAACTTTGCGATCAAATCGAAATGTAAGTACATGCTGTACCTATCCCATCACATAATCACCGTGCAGATTCAAGCACTTATCATGAAATGCCTCAAACATTGGGATGTGTTCCTCGAAAAAGTTTATGACCTGTTCTCAATCATTCCATCAGGCGTTCGTCAAGACCATCAGTCGCTACAGATTTTAATGTTTATCTAGGAAACTGCATGAAGTCACAGGGAGGATGATCAGACGTTTATAATGATGGCGGTCAGAGAATGACATCTGTGAGGACAGAAGATCTTGTGGAGCACGTGGTAGATAGAATGGGAATCCAGGTTGTGTCCGTCTCTTTAGGAGAGGCTTGCAAAACCTTGTGCGGGTCATGAAAATCGCCTTAACGTGTGCGGTAATTTTTTGGAGACGTGGCTGCATGATACGCCTAAGGTTTTTACATATCAGAATATTCTTTATCAGGTGAGCTTTACAAGCCAGCTCATCGCATATTATGGAAACACCGCCTCAAATTACACTTTATATAAAATATTGACCAGAACAAAACAAAACAAAATATATATACTGACAGGGTGTTAACCCGAAAGATGGACAAATTCGATTTGCACACTACGTGGCACGTGTGCTTGTGCCAGTTTAGGTCTTGGGCTAGGGGCCTATTTAGAAAAATTATTACAGCTTCGGGATAATTAAATTGTAATTATTTTTGCGAAAATAACTTTTTAATATTGTGTTTAAGGGCATAGTTTTAATTAGAAAATTGCTCCAGCGTCATCGAAAAACACTAAATCAACAAATTGCAGAACGATAGAAGCTCGCGAGCATTATACGGCTTTCTGAAAAACCGTGCAAATTCGACGGGTTTTTAAGTTTCGGTTGTTATCGGAGCGCATCTCAGCGCCCGGCAGCATCGCGCCCCGTGGAGAAATAGTGCAATCCAACCTCTGCTGCGCTGTCATCGCGCGACGCAGCAGAGGTTGGTTGCACTATCTCTCCACGGGGCGCGGTGCTGGCGCGTAGATGCGCTCCGATAACTAAACCGAAACATTAAAAACCCGTCGAATTTGTACGGTTTTTCAGAAAGCCGTAAAATGCTTCGCGTGCCTTCTATCGTTCTGCAATTTGTTGATTTAGTGTTTTTTGACGATGCTGAGCAATTTTCTAATTGAAACCATGCCCTTAAGCCCAATAATAAAAAAAGTTAATTACGCAAAAATAATTAGCAATATAATTATCTCGGTACTTTAATTAATTTCCTAAAAGGGCTCTGGCCCAGGACCAAAACGACACAAGCCTTTTTTGGTGCGACACGTAGTTTTTGCAATATCGAATTTGTCCACCTTCGTGAAACACCCTGTATATATATATATACCTGCAACTTTCACAATTGCGGAGGTGTGGTCCGTGCATGAGTATCTTTTAATTATTTGTGCCGCCGCAGTGACTTTAGCGAGACGACCTTACACGCACTTTAAATAGCTTACCAATGATTACTTTGCAAGTATATTGAATACATTGCCATGCTTTCGACTTCCAGAAATATTTCTTGAACTTTCATGTATCTAAACATTGTCAGGAAAGCAATAAACATATTTGTAAACATCGTTTTTCATGGGTTATTAACCGCGAATCAATATTGCTGTATGCTTGAATACATTATGGTACTCTTGCCACCCGAAAAAAGTAATTTAGGTTGAATGTTGTTATTGTGATCGGAGAACTAGCGCGCATTCCGACACGAGCCTCGCGCCTAGACCTCGCTGTGTCAGGATTGGTGTAGCTGACTGGCCGATCGCTCAATTGTCAATTGACGGAAATGACATTAATATTGATCAATTACATTGCTCTGCCAATGCTTTGAATTTCTGTGATACATTTATTCAACCTCGAATTGTTAGGTGTTTTGTTAAATATTAACGATAAAAAACAACTGACTTGAGACCCTTGTAATGGCGGAGGCACTTGCCATGAGAATCAATGTCTTAACACTGTCGTGTCTAAGAGGTGATAGAGCGGTCGACAGGTTATGAATATGGGTTCTTAAGGTTTCCACTGTCTCTGTATATGTGGTTTCCGTGCATATGACAGCGGTGCACGATGCACATTGCTTTAAAACTGGTTATCCATGAAACATGTCTGTGGATTCTGCAACAATCGCCGGCACTCCATTATTAGGGCATCAACCTTACAAAAAGGTGTTAGTCAAGCCAATATAATGTGTCATACTAAAACAGGGTGTTAGTGCAGTTTTTCATGATAACCTAATTTATAGCCTAAGGGTTTCACATATTTTAGTGTATAACTCGATAGAAGTAAATTCATAGTATTGTAGTGCGCAAAGTCTAAATACGGTAGAAAAAGCAAGCTCCAAGGGCGGGTTTGTAAACACTTCCCGTCTGTGCTAAGTTTGAACAAGATATAACCTAAACATTAAAATGTGCCAAAATATATGTTTTCTTTTCTAGAGATGCGTAAGAGGAACGTGCGGCTACTACGACGAATACGGCGCTCCGACGACCCCACGGCAAGGTGCTTGAATATAAATGTCCAACCACCCCAGAAATATCTCTTCAAATCGCATAGAAAACCCTGTCTGTAGAAAACTTGTTTGAAGTTTAAAAATGTTTCTCCAACAAAAATAAAAAGCCAACTATGCTGCAGCAAGCAAGCGACTATGAAAACATAGTAAATAAATTCAGTGTTTATTTGCATTGTGTACATGTTTGAACTTATCATAAAAGAAAGGCACAACAGAGGAAGTTATGCTAAAAGAGAAGATAGCCTACATGATGACCGCGCGTGACACGAAGGCGGTAACACGGGACCAAGCAGAAAGTCCATGCAATGAATGAAAGGAAACTCTAACCAAAAGTTGATACGGAGCCCGACGTTTCAAGGCCAGTTTGGCCCCTTGATCACGGGTGACTTTTCTTGACCTTTCATTCATTGTCATTCCTAACCAGGTGGATGTCCACCGAAAGGTTTACGTTTAACTCCATGCAAGAATAGAAACGTCCAGACTGGCCGAAGGTTGTAACAAGACTGGTTCATGACGCTGATAGCGCCGCAAAGCGCACATTTCCCCGGCTTGATGCTCGAGTGCGTGGGTCTGAATATAGTACGCTTAGCAGCGTGCCACAACGCATGCGGAATACTTCAATATCCTTCGTTTAATTTTTGAAGAGAAGAAATAAAGCTGTCGCTTTCAAAAATATAAAAAAATATGACAACTCCTATCCCATCTTTACTACGACTTCGCAAAACGAAATTCACACGCACCCAAAATAAGGATAGAAACTAACAAAAATAGAGTTCTCGAGAAAGAAAAAAGAACTAGCGCAAAAATTCGTTTTAGCTTTCATCTCTTGGCATATAATGTTAAAACATAAACTCTGAATTGTTCGGGCAACCGTCGCTGGCGTAGTTGTCGATATTTAGTCTCCGACGCTGACGACTGTGGGGTCAACACTGGAGATGAAGGTGTGCCAGACGCGGTGGCCTCTGGCTCTTGAACGGAGAGAAGTGCGGGATCGGGGTCCGCCAAAACCTCGGGCCAAGAACCAGAAACAGGATTGGATAGCTTTGATGAGGAATGAGTCACTGGGTGCTCGTCCGTAGACGTGACGCCTCGACTTGCCGAACTCAGCAACTTTGTCGAGGCAGTTGTAATCACAGACTGAAGCATGGCAGACAGCTGAACTATCCCAGTTAAAACGGGAAAGTATTTGTAGTGGAGCCAGGGTGGGGACCCTCAGGATCACCCAAAGAAAAGTCGTCAGATCTAGAAGAACCACTGGCCATGACGAGCAGGAAAAGAGGAACTGCGGGCCGGCTCATCGAGAGTCTCACCTTCCTCATCAGCCTAACGAGGAATCTGGGCTGAGGCTTCAGGTGAGGCTACCAGAATTGTATTATCTATAACCATGAAGACAAACATTTCATGCAGTTTAGTCACATTTCATGTGGAGCCTTCATCCAACATATAGGTCGCTGGTCCGACATCTTAATGAATTGATGTGCGGTGGAGAGTACTTGCTTGGCATCTTTCCGCGTGTGTTTGTTCTGTAGACCTTACCCGGTTTCTCCAGGGGCAACTGCAGGGTGCTAAAAGTCTGACGCGCAAACATAAATTCATTCTGGCAGAATATTTCTTTCTTTTCCATTGTTTCCCCCTCCAGTTTGCTTCTCACTTTACGTCATTTTCGCATGCTAAACGTGTATCCGCTATTGTCCTCCAAACCTGAAACACAGGAATTAGTCACACTGGTAGGAAATGAGAATCGAAAGAAGCTGTCTCGGCAAGGTAATTCGAACCGATGAGAAGACGGCGAGAAGGTTCGGGGAGAAAACCAGAGGCGCGAGAAAGGAGCTCGAGGACAGAAGAGCGATTCCGGACCTCGACGGTGACAGACACCCATCATTACGTCATGATTATAATGCAATTAATGGCAAAGGCTCAAGCGAACAGGACAATATTGACGCAAATAATCCCTGGAGAAGGGGAACAAGAGGGACAAAGGACAAACACAAATCTCCCAACACAGCTAACTGACTGGTGCGCGACCGAAAAAATCCGCCTGGTCAGGGTATCGAACCGGGACCTCTCCATTTCCAGTGTAGCGCTCTACCAACTGAGCTAACCAGGGGTTAGACGTCAGTAGAGCAAACGGGTTTTATCAGCTGCCAACTGTCTAGCACCAACAAGAGTGAAAGCTCGCAATTTAAGTTTATGATTATATTGCAATTAATTGCAAAGGTGCAAGCGAGGTGGATAAAAATTACAAAACAAACCCTGGAGAAGGGAACAAGAGACAAAAAGGACGAACACAAATCTCCAAACACTGCTAATTGACCGGTGCGCGACCTACAAAATCCGCCTGGTCCGGGTATCGAACCCGGGACCTCTCCATTTCCAGTGGAGCTCTCTACCAGGGATACCCGGAGCAGGCGGATTTTTTCGGTCGCGCACCAGTCAATTAGTTGTGCTTGGAGATTTCTGTTTGTCCTTTGTCCCTCTAGTTTCCCTTCTCCAGGGATTATTTTCGTCATTCTTGTCCAACTCGCTTGCACCTTTGCAATTAATTGCATTATATTCATAACCTTAAATTGCAGGCTTTCACCGCTGTTTGTGTTAGACTGGTGGCAGCTGATAAAACGCGTATGCTCTACTGACGTCTAATCCCTGGTTAGCTTAGATGGTAGAGCGCTCCACTGGAAATGGAGAGGTCCCGAATTCGATACCAAGACCAGGCGGATTTCTTTGGTCGCGCACCATTCATATGGTTGTGTTTGGAAATATGTGTCTGTCTTTCGTTTCTCTTGTCCTCATTCTCCAGGGACTCATCTTCGTCATTCTTGTTCAGCTCGCTTGCACTTTTGCAATTATTTGCATTATAAACATAACCTTAAATCGCAAGCTTTCACCCTTGTTGGTGTTAGATTGGTGGCAGCTGATGAAACCCGTTTGCTCTATTGACGTGTAACCCCTGGTTAGCTCTGTTGGTAGAGCGCTCCATTGAAAATGGAGAGGTCCCAGGTTCGATACCCGGACCAGGCGGACTTTTTCGGTCGCGCACCAGTCAATTAGCTGGGTTTGAAGGTTTGTGTTTGTCCTTTATCCCTCTTGTGCCCCTGCTCAGGGATAATTTTCGTCATATGTCATACGATAAACAATCCTACACCTGGTTACCCGGTCACAGGAGCAATCGACTGCAGTATGATGGGTACCGAAGATTCAAGTGGACTCCCAAGTGGACAACTGCCAAACCAACCCTTCATGCTGGTGAGCCGAACCTCGCGGAGCTCCAAAGTTCTTACACGTGGCCCTCAGCGGCACCTCTCGTGAGGTGCTGCGTTTCTCGTCGGAAGTTCGTCACGAGGAGCACAGTGCGCCTATCTTAAAGTTCACCTAATCCTCTGGCGACGCGTGATTCCTCTTTCCAGGAGCAATTGAATGTTGCCTCCCATAACAAATTCAGTGCAGGTTACGATTACGAAAGGTACAAAAACACTTGATCACGGCAGCAGCTTGACGTGGTCGGCAGGTACTTCGACGGCGACTGATGTTGTTGGGGGTTTCTCTGCAAGCGGAACAGGTGTCGGCAACGTCAATCTGTTTTCTTCAAGGTCAATGACGGCGCCATATTCACACAGAAATTTCATGCCGAGAATGACGTCTCTGGCACAGTCTTGCCGAACGAAGGATTTCACTGGACACGCCTCGTCGTAAATTTCGACGTAATCAATGGAGCTTCCGACCGGCGTGATGTGGTGTCCTCCAGCCGCTCGTATCTGCGGCCCATCCCATGGTGTCGTCAGGTCTCTCAGTCAGCGAGAGAGTCTCCCACTCAAAACTGAGTAGTCTTCTCCGGTTTCCACGAGTGCTGATGCGTTGTGGTCGTCGATTACAACGTTTAGGTTGTTGGGCACCGTTGCAACGGCGTCGTTGCGATACGTGGCTTCGGGAGAGTTGGAGTGCTCCGTTGTTTTCGTAGGCTCTTTACTTCGGTCGTCTTCAGGAACGCCGCCTTCAGGCGTTGCAGCAGTTAGATTTCCCGTCGACGTAGGGGAGACAGGCTCTCTCGGCAGGGTCGTGGCGTTGGAGACGCTGAACGTCTCGGCGATGGTGATAGGGATTTACGGCGGAGATGTGGTGCTGATGATGGCGAACGTCGAAGGCACTCCTCTATGTCATGAGGGCGTTCGCCGTAACTCGGACATCGGTCGTTCGGGTGGAACCCACGTAGAACAAGTCGTCGATAGGGGCATCCAGGATATATATGGTTGGCTTCTTCGCAGTGGCACCAAAGCGGGCGTCGGTCGGCCGTTCGCCACAGGTCGGTCTTTCTTGACGGAACTTGTTCTTCGCGGGCGTGCAGCCGATCTTCCTAGCGTCGGGGATACTCCGGTGCGGGATTTTCACGTCCCCGGGCCGGCATGTACAGACGCGGTGCTGGTGGTATTCGTCGGACCATTGCGGCCTAACTTAGTGCGGGCTCCTCCGGTACTGATATGGTGACGGGAGCTTAAGGCTAAAAGGCTTGGTACCCCTCCTCTCGGACGACTTCGGCGAATGAGAGAGAGGACGGGCGATCAGCAGCGGGTAGCACCTTGCAAAGTTCTTTTAGGACAATGTCGCTGATGATCTCCCGAAGGCAGTCGACACCGGCGGTGCGCAGGTCCATCGGGAAGATGCGACGGTTGGAGGAGCAGGCACGCCGGGGAGTCGGTGGTAATGGCTTTTGTGGGCCGACACTGTGCGCTCGATGTTTGTGGCTTCAATCCTGAAAAGCGTCGACGGTTGTCGTTGGATTGCTGACCAGGCCACCGAAAATTTCATCCTTCACGCCACGAATGAACACGTGATGTTTATTTTCCTTGGCTGCCTCCGGATTGGCTGGGGCACTTAGGCGCAGGTCATCTTCAAAAAGCTGGTCACGCTTTCGTTGCGGCCCTGCATGCTTGCTTGGAGAAGGTCCTCCGCTCGCTGACGATGGTGGGGTTGATAAACGTCCGCTTCATTGCGGCGGCAGAAGACTCCCATGTAGTGAAGAAGGCTTCGGTGCATCGCATTGCCTTTAGGCGAGAAATAGAGGTTCTAGAGACACTGCTCATTTGTTTATTTGCTGCGGAAAACTACAGGTTCATAGTTGTGCAGCCAATCCTCGATGTCCTCGTGAGCCTCAGCGTAGAAAGGCGTCAGAGTCCGGGGTGCGACGGGAACGTATACGACGGCGGTGGTGGCATGGGTCTGCGACAACTGGTTATCTATCGTCGGCCTCGTTGGCTGCTTGTTCTTGAGAGGCAAAGGTGAATGGCGTTGGTAGGTCTTGAGTGCGGCGGCTTCCTCGGGTCTCGGTAGTCTATGCGGATGATTCTCTTGATCGGGGATTGGGCTTGCGCTGCGAGGCCTCGGAGGTGTACGCTTCATGGGCGGCGTTACCCAGCACCTCCACCAAAAATGTCACGAATGACAAATATTGAGGCGGCTAGTTAATACCTGGAAAAACTACACGTTTAATGGGGCCTACTTGTGCCAAAAACCAATATAAAAAAGGTCAGCGTCGCAGACGTCGATGTCGGCTAAACAAGATGATTGAGCGCTGGGTCGAGACTGATTTCTTGCTCGCCAGGCGGAGCAACTTTCGTGGCCGCCTGGGTTTCTGGAACATTCGTCGTGGAACGTTCGGCGCGCAGACAATTCGTAACTCAATCAGATGACAAGGTTCTCGAAGATACGAAAACGCCAAGTTGAAAGAAGAAATAAAATAACATTCCGCTCACTGGAATCGAACCTGGAGCCTCCGCGCGAGCAGACAAGCACGGCAACCATTCGGCCACGCACCCGCTCACTCGGCGGCGCGCGTCAATAGAAGCAACTCGTAGGAAATTTCTAGTGCACGGTATGGGCACCGCAGCCTACCCTCACTGAAGAACAACTTTAATTTTATGAACTAAAGTGTTGGAAGTTTGCTTTCAGCACGCAATCCTTAGAAACACACAATCTATAGAGATTGTGAACACCGTTTATATTGCCACCTGCATCATAGATAAGATACGCTCCTCCGTTCATCTAGACGATTCGCAACACTCTTACTCGAGCGTAAACGATAAGGAGGCCGGAATTACCTTGCTTAGTTAATGTCGCCCTAGCTCTTTCCCGAACATTCTAGGTTGGTCGATTGCTCGAGTTGACGAGCATAGTAGATAAGTAGCCGAGAGCCGTAGTGCCGATTAACTCACCAACTCTCTCTCGCGAAAGCCGGCTCTTACGCAGACGTACCGTCGCCCGCTGCTTCCGCCGTCGACGCTCACTGCTTATTTCTAGAAGTCTGTCCTTTTTTTCGTTTTGCGGCACAATTTTGCGCCCAGTAAACCATTAGTTCATTTGTTTTTTTCCTTCTGCTCTTCGTCTGTCAGTAGTGACAATACGCGAACTACGTCTCTCCCCTACAGCATCTTCAGTCAGCCCGCCATACAGGCTTTTGTATACTACTACTCTTGTATCTATTGCAAACCAATTTTACTACACCTAATGTTAAACAACGCTTCTTTTTTTTTTTAAGAATTTTTGTCTGAATGTTGAGGTTGCTTAAGAGGTTCACTGAACCGATGTGGGAGCATTGCTTGCCTCCCCTTTATAACATGCTTCCAACGGGTCTCCACACCCAACACAATCCTTCCTCTGTAGAGCGATGGACAACATTAGCTGAAACGACCAAGCAACGACAGAAACATCCCCGTTGTGCTGCCCCGACGCGTGAAGTTGGAATAGCAACAAGAGGTAGCTTGCGGACATGTGTCCGGAGGCTACTGGTTTCCGACTTGGCCGGATCACGCTTGAGAACAGTGCGCGATTTTCGAGCACGTGCTGCTATAGTGGGTGTTCACAGTTATTGTCACATTTGCCGGTTCATACATTGAAATGAAGTTTAAACCAGTAACTAAACCACAAGCCCAGATAATGAAGACAGCGTCGTGCGATAGAGGTGGCAGCAAAAAGTGTAGTCCAGTCACACTGAAGTTCAACCAAAATGCGGAAAGGAACAAGTTTAATCAGATTGCCGAGAGTCTCGGCACTTTCGTGCTGGATACTCTTATTCGTTGCTGTATTCTGTTTCAGCTTATTTTTGACTCGCAGCCGATCCTACGTGCAACCGGGGCAGTCTGTCCAGGTTGCGCACACTGGCCATATTGGACACATGTTCCCGTTTCCACTTTGTGTGTCAACTCCACGCGGCTCACGCGCTACAAATCTGAAGGAGGTTTCTTCGTCTACTGCAGGAGAATCGACGATGTGGTCCGCCACAGCGTTAGAGGTGATATTTTACATCCTGAAATGGTATCAATGTGCATGCACCCTTGATGTATTCAGCAATCTTCGTTAAACGGAATCAAACCCATATAGAACATAATACGAAGTATTGCCGCATGCTAGGCCGAGTGGCAGCTCTACCCGACACGTACGCCAGAGGCTCCAGGTTTGATTTCTGAGGCCGTGCAACTTTTAATATAATGTTCTAATATTAGTTTCTACAACGCCCCAGTAGCTTCTCAATTAGAATGTTCAAAGGCCGAACATTTTTTTCCGAATGTTTGCGAAAGCCGATGCGCTTTCAAAGGGCGCTTCGCGTGGCTTACCAATCCAATTCTTCGCCAGGGTTAGGTCTTGCTGCTACGCCAACATCGAAGCTCGCCTACGACGCCTGTTGTTATTCTTATTTTGTTTTGGGCACAAGTTCGCCCCACTAAACGTTTAGTTCTTTCAGTTATTCGCCGCCTCATGATTTGTAATTCGTGATATTTCGATGGAGTTGCTGTTTATTGCATTCTGTGCCCGTGAAGCGTACCCTCCAAAGACACCCCGGCCAAGTGAGGTGCTCAGCCCCGGAAGGCTTCCTTGCAAAAGACGCCGAAGCCCGAATAAGCCTCCGTCCTAACCACCGAAATTCGGTCGCCTGCCGCAGACGCCAAAGAAGACCGCGACTATGACTCACTCCACCCGTCGTTGTCCTACCCGTCGCTGCACTTACGCTAGCGTCCTTCCATGCTAAGCATTATGAAGACGTCGAGGACTAGCTACAGCAGTACGAGCGAGTGGCCCAGCACAACCGATGAAATGACGGACAACGCCTGCGGAGTTTTTGCTTTGCAACTAGAAAGGACGGTCAGGAACTGGTTCGAGACTCCTCGATACTTCCTTGACATCGTGGACCGCCTACAAGGATGCGCTGAGACGGACATTCACCAACCAATATGGTCGGGAGAGGGCCGAGGACCTTCTTCAAACGAGGGCCGAGGGCGGCAACGAGACTATTACCAGTTTAGTCAAGGTTATTATGCACCTGATTGCTCGCGCCGGTCCTCAAGCCAGTGACCAAAATAAGCTGCAGAACTTGATGCGAGGTATAAAGGATGACATCTTCGGTGGTCTTGTTTGCAACCCCCCCCCCCCAATCCACCGTCGAAGATTTTGTTTCGGAGGCCACGAACATAGAACGTGTCCTCAGTCGCAAAAGCCAGCCACTACTATCGGCACTCGAGCCTCGCTGCTTCTTGTGCATAAAGCTACGACATCAGCCTTACCCTGCATTGGCGGTATCATTCGTGGAGTCATCGGGGAAGAGCTCCGCATGGGTTTTATAAAGGAAGTTGACCTTGGGGGATCAGGGTGTGGTGTTTGTGAACTTGTTTATATAAAAAAAGTTGATCTTGGAGGTTATTTGACGCGCAACTTGCGGCGTCCAATGGCTTTGCATTTGATCAGAGCCTGCTCACCCTGCGCAGTAATCTTTTATCAGCTTGCTTTTGGGGGCTAACAGAGATCGAAGTGGGCGCTAAATAACAGAGACCTATGTTATCGGCATGTTGATTTAATGTTTAGCCAGCAAGTTTAGCGAGAAATGTTTGATATTTCTTGCTCGAATTTCAGTTGCGCGTCATTGGGCAGTTTCACCTTGATCGAGGACGCTAAGCTGCCTTATTGCACTGTCCACGCTTGCGCTTCGTCTGTTATATTCGCGGGTTCTTTTAAGTTTCCCACGCAGACTGAAACTTCTGGCCATAGAGATGTATTCATTGCTGTTGTTATACCATTTCAGCTAGTGTGGACGTTTAGAGAAAGTTCCTCAACATAATATCATGTGCGAATATCACAGTACTACATGCGCTTATCATGGTCTATTATATTAGAACTGTGGTGTTTATTTTCAGTATTAGAGTGCTGTAATATTCGCTCATCATTGAGGTACTACGTTTAGTTTTATTCGTATCATATTTTGCAGAAAGTTGTAATCTATTTGCTCATTGTATTGCTAACGTTTGGTCCTAAATCTGTATTCGTCCAACACATTGGTATTATATTGATGCTTATCTGGGAGGTACGGCATCTGGGTCGAGCGTATTTTATAATCAGTGCAGTATTCTATACGCTTATCATCATGATGTATACAGTACTTTTTTTGAGGGGTATTATGTATACAAATATATTATTAGCATGGGCCAGAGACAAGACGAGCAGCTTGTAAACACGAGAAGAAGAAGAAGAAAAATTCTTATTACAGATGATTATAAACCCACGTTATAATCCAGTTGC
>JAZHYW010038362.1:0-25000 GCA_037355805.1 Ixodes ricinus
CCAAATAAGGACGCGTATTTTTCGCTTCCCGCAGCTAAACTGCAGCCTGTTCCAAGGGGCATATCTTGTTCGCAGAAAACAGTTTCTAAACGAGCAGATCGCTTAATTAAACACAAAAACTCACCTTGTGTTGTCTTAATCTAATTCGTTCATTTAATTTACACTGCAATTGAGCGATTCTACTGCCTGCTCCCAACACCAGTGGTCCGCTGCAATGCATGGCGTTAGAAGCTAACTTTAGACTTTCTAAAAGACGTAAATTTTATATTGATTTTTTTCAGTTAGCATTCTGGTACAGGAAATGTTACCCTAGAGTATTTACATCAGCCTACCTAATTTGCTAGTGACATGCTACAGATAAAAATGGATCCATGCACAAGATACTCGAGATACAGCGAGAATAAGGAGAGGAATCACAGAGCTTTCTAGAAACAAACCAAGGCTTATCCAGTGATTGCTTCTGGTTCGTTGGCCATTTCACAAGTAGCGACAAGTGCGACCAGACTCAAACAATATAAAGACAATTTATTTCCAAAAAGTATCTTTATTGACGGTCAGCTTGCTTTGTACAGCAGCAGTTTAAAAAACCCATTTGGAACGAAAGTTGTTTGCTTGTATGTATTGTCTGCAATGACAAGTTCAGTAAACATGTAAAGGAACCGCATGAGGTAGCAATGTTACAGTGCCTAAGCACGACCAGTATGCTTGGTTAAACACTGCCTGATATTGAAAGATAAGAAATGAAATTACATCAAGGGTATGGAGCCATGCTTGGAGATTGAAATTGAAATCTGCAGTGAACAAAAAAATAAATTTGTACAACATAATCTAATATGAATGTTCCTTTCAGAGTCTTAGGCACAGGGAATCTGAAAGGTAGCAAAATAATGTGAATACTGCAGTAGCTCTGACCTGTGCATTCTTCAAAAACCAGAAGCCTGACTGATTTCAGGCAACCATTTGACTACTACACAGCAAATTAAAAAAAAAAAGAAAAGTAAATCAAGTGTGGCAGAAAGGTTTGTTTAAGTGAGGGACATGGCAGGAGGGTACAACTTTTGAACCATTCTCTCAAAATGATTCAAACTTTCAGGGTGAATTGAACCCCATTAGGATTGATGACATCTAAAGTTTGTCTTGTAGGCCAATTCTACAACATACTATGCTTAACAAGCTGCTGAAAAAAGCTACTTTATTAGGAAATGTATTAAAAAAGATAATTGCAATTCACAAGATATTTGGTTTAATGTGAAGTAGAATACCCATATGCAAGTCAAGGTAAAAATTAATTGTAGAAAATGTAATTCTATAGTCCGTAGCAACTCGAGAAGGTAGGGCGAGGGTAAGACGGGCCGGGGATGAGGAAGCAGACGGAACACTAAAGAGAGAAGAAGGTTTCCCCCTCTCTCATCCAGCGTTCCGTCTGCTTCCACCTCCGCGGCCCGTCTTACCCTCGCCCTACCCTCTTGCGTTGCAACGGACTATAGAGAAAAACAATAACACCCAAAAAGAGCAAGATTTTAACAAATTTCTGTGTTTTAAGATATTCAGTTTTTGTCATGAAGAATTTTGCTTTTTCAGATTATGAGTATCTTAACTTGCTCCTCAGGAAATTTCAGCCCAGGACACCACTGAATGAAATCTTTACACTTCCAAAATGTCAAATGATGCATCTCCTCATACCACATTTCCTGCCAAAAAGTGAAACTGAGAAAAATGCATTTGAAGTTTCAACTTTAAGTTTCTTTCTTTTCTACGAGTCCGAGGTAGGCAAGATTCACCTGGAGCATTGTTAGCACCTTCCTCTTTGACACTTTGTTGTTCCCCTGGCAATAGCGACCAGTTTGTGTCGTTTGTAAGCAAGCTAACTTTTGTAGCAGGCATTCCTTGACAGATAAACAAACTGGCAAGAACTAAGAGGCAAATCATACTAAGGAAGACCAGCTAAGCAGGAATATGATGTGAAGTGGAAGATACTGTGAAAGGGTGTTACCGAAGATGGCACACAGGGGCGGATGCAGGAATTTCCTGGCTGGGGGTCAGGTGTTCGTCAGCGTACCACATGTTTAGGAACCCCTTCCCCCTCTCCCTCGTTTCACGCCCCAAGTTTTACACATGCAAAAATCAGAGAGGGGTCAGGACATCCGGACCCCCTCTAAATCCGCCCCTGATGGCACAACACGTCACCGGGCAGGACCAATCGTAAACCCTGTTTCAGGTCTCAACCAATAAGATTGTTCATACCAAATTTTCAGGATTTTTTCTGTATGGATGTATAGGGTTCTCCTGGCCATTGATACTTTCAAACTTGGAAAGCTTCTATGGGCTAAATTTAGAGTAAATGGCGTGTCCAATGAGGGTGAGATGTTTTGGCTATATTAAACGAGTATGAAGCAGCGCTAAATAAAAATAACGCAAAAAACTTGCTCCCTGCTAACTTGGAGGGCTGCCGACATGTTGAAAATAATTTATTGTGAGATAAATCCTGCATGTGTATAAATGAAAGTCTCTGAAACCATTTAAAAAAAACTTTTTTTTTATAAACATTGAATTCTGAGGCCATATCCCCCCTTTAAACAAATAAAACTGACCTTCAGTCAAGAGTCAGATATTGAACCTGTTGAGCCAAGATGGCCCACTTGAGCTAAAATACCGACTTGAATACACTCCAAAACTCAAACATTGTGATCTGTAGTAAACTGAACAAAATAAGAAGTGAAACCACTCTTCTGCCATTACAGTGACGGACATTTCCCAGATTGTCTTGACTGGTACTGTCGCATTTTCCTCATCATCTCAGGCGCCACCATAAAAATATCACAACAATACTATAGAAAAGTTGACCATTAGTGTACAGTCAGCACGAAATGAAACCCGAACGCCGGAACACGTGGCCGTTGATACAGGCTGCTCCACCTGGAGGGCCCACGAGAACTAATGAAAATGCGCTGGGGTGCGAGGGTGCGGGCCCTATTAAGATGAGCTCGACCCTCGTGCAGTGCGTCTGGGAGTTCCGCGTTTCGTCGGTGGCGCGCTGTAAGCGCCGTCACATGCGATGCAAAAAGCACTGTCACTCGCTTTGTGTATCGGATACCCAGCGATATCTCTTCAGTGCTGTCATTCATTATTGCTTTGTGTATCGCAAGAGTGAAATGAAAGTTGAAACATTTCGTGCACGGAAGACCCGTAGTGCTTGATGACGTGTCACCGGAACCACGCTGGGGCTCCGGTGAACAACGTGCCACGTGCGGTTTTTGAGAAATAGGGAAACGTCATAAACGCGAAATAAAATTCGTTTGTTCGCACGACCATACTCTTTATGAAAAAAAAAAAATGCTGCAACAGACTGACGCGGATGCCTCGGCTTTTATGAGCAATGCGCATGTTTTCGTGTGAGGTTATCAGTCGAATCTTAAAAAGCGAAGAATTGCTTGCTGACGCTCTCTTAGGTAACCACCGATATGCCAGGCATATCAATTCCGAAGCGGAATGAATTCATCACTCTGTCTGAGCAGGGCTTATTGCAAAGAGCTATAGCCAGGTTAAGCGGCCGCCCGGTGTCGACCGGGCGACAGTGGGGCGACAGTGCGGCGACAGGAAAGCACCCCGAGTGACGGCGCTTACAGCGCGCCACCGGCCCAGACGCCCCGCGCAAGGGTTGAGGACATCTTAGTAGGACCCGCACCCTCGTGCTCAGGTGCATTGTCATTAGTTCTCAGGGGCCCTCCAGGCGGAGCAGCCTGTATCGATGGCCACGCGATCCGGCATTCGGGTTTCATTCCATGCTGACTGTACGTGCTTGCATCGCATTCATTACACACTCAGTTTTTCTGCACTCTGAGCAGCATTAAAAATTATTGCAACTGTCAGTACAAAGTTGGGCTGTTCCACCCTAGTTCCCGCAAGAGTTGTAGGAAACCTTAGGAGAACACTGCCATTATATTGCTGCAAACAAAACTCAATTCAAAGCTCCCTACACCTGTTATCTCGATTGACCAGTCGAAAAACATTGCAGACTCATAAAAATTGCCAACACGGAACTGACTGCATCCCAACAAAAAAGCCTCATTGCTGACTGTAGTTAAAGGGGAACTGAAGACTTTTTAGTGTTTTTCTACGCTCAATCTACACTCTAAGCGACTTCAAACTCCAAAACAGTGGTCATGAACAGCCTACCTATTTTATATTTTTTTAATGAAAACGTGATTAAGCATTTATAAAACATTTCCTTTAAGATTATCTCACATTCAGAATATTCTCAGAAAAAGGGTGTGGCACAGGTACATGATTCGATTTTTATAGGAAAATAGGCCACTCATGACCATCATTTCAGTTTCTTAGGAAGCTTAGGGCTTATAGAATAGATTGAGCGATTGGCACATAAAAGCATAAACTCAAAATCCTCTTTAGTGTTCCTTTAAGTTTAAGGGACCTATAGCAGCAATCTCTTCAATTAACATAATTTACAAGGAGCCCATTGTCACAAACTCTCGTGGCGGTGTTAACTGCAGGCACGCACGAACAGCACCAGGAGAAAACAGAGGCACTGTAAGAAAAGAGTATCACATCTGGCCACACTGTCACTGGGCTGAGAAGGTATTCCTTGGGCAGCGCTCGCAGAAAGGGTCTGTTGGCAGTGTTGGCGGACCTCATGAGGTGTCTTCAGGCCACGGAAACGGCGGTGGGAAGGCACACTAGGGTGTCAGCGGCTTACTGGATGCGCTGGAACTTCCTGCTGTCCAAGAATCTTCGGAGGCGGCGATGTACCGTCCGATGAGATCGCGCAGCGAAGGCTGTGGTTGATAGTGTCTCCGCTTGGCAGCTTCCTTGTCCCAAAGCTTGCATCTGACAGCTGTAGAACCATGTGCCAGCACGGATCCGGTACTGCTTCTGCGATTGCTGTACAACGTTTGGTCTTTAGTGGCAGTTGCCGAGTGTCAGTCACAGGCACGTAGCCAGAATTTTGTTTCGGGGGGGGCCCGCCCATGACAAAATGTTGTATGAGGGGAAGGGGAGAGGAGGTCCCAGCAAAACTGAAGATTTCGGGGGGGCCCGGGCCCCATGGGCCGCCCCTGGATACGTGCCTGGTCAGTCACAATTGTACTCCCAACCGTTAGCGCCATTTTAATGCAGATTGTGTTTTAGGGCTGGCTCCTAAATCTAGAGCGTCACGAAAGGTTGTAACCAGCAACCTGAAGACATGGCCAGGTTTCTTAACAAAAGTCAATTTGTCCCTTGGCGTGAGTCGAACCAACAAAGTCTCAACCCTTGTAGGAATGCATTCATGGGCTGGCATGCTGTATCGCATTTCTTCCAGTTTGCCAGTGTTGATTTTACCCATTGACAAGTGCATGAAACAAACCCGATCATCTGATATGCACCTTAATAACACTGATGCTAAAGGGGCAATGCAACAATTTTTCTACTTTCAATAAATACAGCTTAGAAATATTCCTTGACATCTAAACCTATAAACATGGGCGTACCAACCGGGGGGCAAGGGGGGCGCTTGCCCCCCAGTTTTCAGAGTGGGGGGCAAGGCATGCGTTTTGCCCCCCCTGAAACAGCCGCCACTGGGCAGGGCACACACTGGCTGGCGGCGCCCAAGGAATACCAAGGGCACCACCCCTCGACCCGCGGGGGCATATTTTTAACGCGCAGGCGATACAAACCCTAGCAACGGCGCTCACGCCGGATTGGCTGGTTCGTGGAGATAGGCGCTGCCGCCGTCAACATGGGCAGTGGTTACAATGCGAGTTTCCGAAGCGGTAGCGTAACTTAGTTGTAAGGTGTCTGCCTCATACGTAGCAGACCCGAATTCTATCCACGGTGTGGGCTTTTTTTTTTTTCCTCGAACATTTTGTTTTGTTGAGGCATTTGGCGACATTTACGACATTTCTTTTTTACGATTAACACTGAAAAAAACAAATGTTATCGACGAAACATCGCTGAACTAAATCGAATGGGACTCTATTTACGGATGTGCATGGGGGACAGCGGGGATTGGGCTGCCCGCTGCAAAGCGGCGTGTACGGGGGTAGAAGGGGGGGGGGGTAAGTGGGTTAATAGTTTTGTAATTAGCAGGCGCACACTGTCGCCGCGAAGCGGCGTGAACGCAGGCCGGGGGGGGGGGGGGGGGTTATATACACGCCTCGTCCGAATTCCCGCGTGTTGCCGAGCAGCCAATCCGGCGTGCGAGCGTCGTTACTAGGGGGTCTATCACCTGCGCCGTAAAAGTTAGTGATGGACCGAATCTGCCGAACTTCACATTGGGCAAAGTTCCGCACATGCCGAAATTTAGAAGGAAAGTTCGGCAAAGATTCGGCAAAAATTTGGCAAATGTCTGCGCGCGCGCACGAACGCGACGGGGCCATGGATCGCAAATGGAGCCGCGCAGTCGCGCGGTGACCATCGTACAGTTTAGTACAACCAGCGGTTACGGCGAGGTGTGGAGTAGGCGACACGGTAACTGTGCGTTTGTGAGCTTTTTCGAGTGTAGTTCTCTTCAATATTTTCTGCCTCAAGAACAGAAGATCGACCAGTAATTTACGCAGTCCACTGCGCAAGTGACAAATGATGCGGTGCATTCTGGATAACGTGATTTTCATTTGACCTTTCCATTAATGAAACGAGTTAGTTGAAACATTGACAACGGACAATTACGCTCAGTGTTCGCAGCCCACTGCCGTCAAACGGGGCAGTGTCACGAGAGCTTGCCAGAATGTATGGGATGCGGCTGGCATCCTCGTCATAATGTGATACATGTTTTCCCCCTTCTTTTCTTTCCTTTTTACGCACTTTCTGTGGTGTGTATATTCTGTACATTTATATATCGGTTTTGTTTTTTCACATGTGGTGGCGGGCTGGCAGGCGCTCTGCGTAAGGGTTTTCACCTATCTGCCTAGCCCCGCACACCACCACATGGGCCTTTTCCAGTTTGTGCAAATAAATTATTATTATTATTATTATTAATTATTATTATTATTATTATTATTATTATAACAATCCTATTTTCGGCTCACAAGTAGTTTGTGCCTCAACAGAATAATATTGCTTTTTAGTTCGCGTTATTTCGCGATTTTCATGTATCTGCATAAAACTAAACACAGAACTATCTATCATGCTCGAAGTTGCACATCCGACATTCCTAACTCTCCCCATCTTCCTAAACGTCCGTGTGTGTCCTAACACCAGACACCGGAATTTTAAAGGTTAAAAACGGCATGTTGCGAATATGGAACGCACACTTTCATGCAAAGCTGACGTCAAGTGACTCAAATCGAAAAACATGCATATTTACAATATTGTTATCTCTTCTGGTGAAGGCTCAGCAACCGTTGCATTCGTTTTCGCGAACGAAACGGCGACTCCAAGAGGAAGTAAGAACGCGGCGATTGCCTTTATTTTAACAATGTAAACACACTAGCAGGCGTGCGCTGATGAAGCCTCAAAATCAAAACTCTGGTAGCGTGATTCGTGACTGCGCCGGCTACTACCCAACCTCGTTGTCACGCCACTTTCTGGAAGCAGACACTAAAATTGCAACTAAACACACAAAAGTGACACCGATACAATTATCTCGCAGAATATCACCTTAATTAGTAATAACTGTGTCAATATTCACTACATGTTGTATTTAAGTTAGGAAAAAAACATAAGCCTTTTTTCGTGAGAAAAAACTAAATATCAACGTTAAGTCTGGAAAATAGCTAACGTAATACCTGTTCACAAAACTGGTGATCGCCAACTAATAACTAATAAGTAATTACTGTCCCATCTCTCTCACCAGTGTTCCATCTAAGCTCATGAAGCATATACTTTACTCAAATATAATAAACTTTCTTGACTCTCATAACCTTCTTTTTGAACATCAGCACGGATTTCGTAAATCTTACTCTTGTGAAACCCAGCTAACCGCCTTCCTTACTGATATTTATTCAAGCTTCGATTCGAATATTTAGACCGACGCCATTTTCATTGACTTCTCCAAAGCATTCGACAAAGTACCACACCAACGTCTTTTAACAAAGCTTAACGATATTAATATTCATCCCTCTGTTGTTAAGTGGATTTCTGAATTCCTAATTAGCCGTAAGCAATATTCCTCCGTTAACAACGTAAAATCTCCCACCCCTACCGTAACGTCAGGTGTCCCTTAGGGAACCGTACTTGGCCCCCTTCTGTTCCTAATCTATATTAATGATCTCCAACTTAATATAGCATCTTCTGTGCGCCTGTTCGCCGACGATTGTGTCATTTACCGACCCATTCTTTCATACCATGATCATCATGCTCTCGAGGAAGACCTTGAGTCTGTAATTCATTGGTGTAAAAAATGGCAGATGACGTTAAACTTCAATAAATGTAGATCCCTATCATTTTCCCGCAGTTCGCGTGCCACACCATTTTCGTATTACCTCACTAACACTCAAGTAATAGCATACTCATCTTATAAATACCTGGGTGTTCATCTCACCTCTGACCTATCATGGACTACTCACATAACTTCTGTTATTTCTGATACTAACCGTTCTCTCGGATATTTGCCCCGTAACCTCAAACTTACTAAACCCCCCGTAAAACGACTAGCGTATACTATTCTTATAAGATCGAAGTTAGAATACGCCTCATCTATGGTCCCCATGGCAGTCCTACCTTGCAAATAATCTAGAATCCGTCCAAAACAGAGCCCTTCGTTTTATTTATAACAACTACTCACCATATACCAGCATATCAGGATTACGCCAATCAGCTAACTCTTCATTCACTTTCCCTTCGCCGCCGAGTATCACGCCTTTCTCTCCTCTATCGAATTTTTATCACAATAGCCACCTCAAGGAATCACTGCTATCAGCTCCTCATCGTATTTTCCCGTGTCTAGATCACCTATGTAAATTACGTCCAATTCGATCATCAACTGTTTCTCACCAGACTTCCACACTACCATTGCCCATCGAGGATTGGAATTCACTACCTCATAACATCGTTTCTATTAGTGATACTACTAACTTTGTTGAAGCCATTACCCTCTCTTTATCTAACCTACCTAGCTAACTTACCGTGTTATAATTGTGTTTACTGTTCATATTTGTTTTTGTTCTATTGCCACCCCCTTGTATAATGCCCCACGGGCCCTCAAGGAAAATAAATGATGATGATGATGATGAACAGTGTATTTTTGCCGAATCTTTGCTGAATCTTTAGAAAAGTTCGGCAAAAAATCCAAAGATTCGGCAAAAGTTCGGCCCATCACTAGTAAAAATATGCGACCCGGGGGGGGGGGTGGGTTGGTTTGCCCCCCCACTCAAAAACAAGTTGATACGCCACTGCCTATAAAACACATATTATTTTTTATCTCTACAAATTGGCGGTCGCAGAAAATATCGGAGAAAAACTACCACCGTTTACCCCCTCAACTCGCAGCCAGAAAAAAACGGCCACGTGATCTGAAGCCGATTATACACAGCTAATGTTTTTCACATAGCCATACATCGGGGTTGGAAGAGCACAGGGCTTGCATTGAGTTGCACGCATTATTAAGGTTCGGCTATTCTTGTCATCCCAGCGATTGGGCACGAGCCACTACCCGAGTGCATGTCGAGGCATTGATTGCCATGAGCCAAAATCGAATGCCTACGAAGCCTTCGTGTCCACTGTATGAGCAGCATTTAAATATTGTCACAGCGGGGATTGCAAAGCTTGATGATGCACTCCCGGGGATTGCATTGTTGGCATTGTCCCCACAGCTCCCGTCATCAAGTTTTGAAAAGGAGAGAATGAGAGAAAAGGTCCGCTTTTATCCTTGGAATTATACCGCAACAAAGACGTTTCTTGGTTAGTGGCTTTGCATTGAGTATTCTTGGGTCTCACTAGGGCCAGTAAGCTGGTGCGAAGTGCAAAACGGTCCTACCCAATATTGCTAAAACGGCCCACTTTAAGAAACATTGAACCTAGGAACAAATCTTTTTTAGGGGCGAAGCTCCTTAGGGGCTAGCCATGTCCGTATGTCCGTCCGCCGTAGGCCGGCGTCGGGTGCTCGTGCTTCTGCTCGTGAGATCAAGTGCTCACGAGCATGTGAGCACATGCTCACGTGCTCCTGTAGGGCAAAAAAAAATTGGAAAGAAAAATGAAAAAAAAAAATTATGAAAAAAGAAAAAGAAGAAAAAAAGGAGTAGGGGGTTCTGAGATGCTATCCCATCTGTCTGCTTAAAAAAAGAAAAAGAAAGAAAACCACACATTCTCCTACTGCCATGAATGAAAAGGACCGAAAAGCTCGGCATGCAGCGCCTCAGCGTCTACGCAGACAGCAAGCTGCTCCGGAGACCAGGGCGCGAGAAGCTGCTGCACAGCGTCAAAACGCCAAGCGGACCCGGAGTTGAGAGCTCGGGAAGCGGCGGCAAAGCGTCAACGCCGACAGCAAGCAGCAATACCTATGACCAAAATCAGTATCATCAGCACCACCCGAGCTTCGCCCCAATCAACATCATTCACCACGTGGAGATGCGGTCATTTTTTTCTTCTTAGGACAGGCAAATTTTGCCTGTCCTTAGAATTTGCCTGTAATTAGGACAGACAAATGTTAATTTTCAATTTGCCTGTAAAACCGAAACTGTACCCCTGTGGGATGATGATGATAGCATTTGTACCCAACTTGTGTGCGCTACGAGTTTGCTAAACCTCAGAGCGTACACTAGTTGGATGCGAATGCTATCATCATCTACAGAAGTACAGTTTCCGTTTCGCCCGCAAATTGAAAAATCCGTATTGTAGCATAAATATTTGGCAAAAAAATGTGTTTTTTCGACACATGCCTAACCAGGTAGGAAAAAAAAAAAGTGTTTTTTTCTAGGTTCAGTGTTCAAATCTGGTTGGGACACTGCGTTAAAAATTAATTTTATGCCAGAAAAATATTATTTTAGGGCAATATTATAGGCGCGAGACGCGATTTAGTCGGTAGTCACCTTTTTTCCACTTGTTTTCTCTCTCGGCATTTCGGGTGTGTGGAGGTGAGGTGGATCGGCTTCGCCTTCACGTTGAGGTGGCAAGACCGAATGATCATCTCGTTGAGTAAATGACCATTCCAAGCAGTCATAAACTTTGCGAGCAGAATTTTAAAAAAAAATTTCTCGCCGTCAATATTGATCTAAAATTTTTTTTATTTCGCAAAAAATTTGTTTTTTGACATACGTGTCCCAACCAGACTGTTTAAAAAAATGTTTTTTTCTTTTCAGAGGTTTTTTTAAGTTTTGTTTTACATGCGAGATAGAGTTGAACCTCAATTTAAGGGGAGATGCTCCTCGAGAATATATTTTTTATAATTTTGAAGCTAGGAGGCTGAAATTTGCACAGCTAGTACATATTGAGCTCCTCTTGTCATATATGTAGTCAGTTTTCTGATACCTACCTTGGTGAAATATCTGTGCACGTATGAAGGCATATAAAATGCCTTTTTTGTGCACCCTTTTTCTCCCAAATTTACTTAAAAGAGAGCATCCTAAAATAGCCTGGTTGCTTCCTTGTGAACAGTAGTGTGTGCAAATCCACCTGAAAAAATATATCTATGCCTGGAGAGAAAATAAAAGTTGTGAACTATTGAGTCATCACTTTTTATGTTTCACTTCTAGTTCTATATTTTTTTATAAAAATTCAGTGGTGCCAATCGCATAACTAGCAAGATTTGCGCACTCTATACATCACTAGGAACCGCTGTGCAAAATTTGGTTGCGGTACAGTAACCACAAATGGTGAAAATTGTGTGCACAAACTCTAAAAACAGACAAAAGTACCAATTTGAGAAAAACGCAAATGAAAGTTTAGTTTTATGTGACATAGCTAAACTCTCACTCAAACCACACGAAACTTGGTGGTCATATAGTTCCAAGTGTCAGAGTCTGGACCACCAAACTTGAATTCCCCCGCTGCATAGCACAGCTCCAGAAAAGATGCCAGTCCCTTTCGCGTAGCGGCCGATTCCTGGACGGCGAGTTTGCACTTTCCGCAAGTCGAGCATGCCGCGCCACTGACGAGAGCTTCTATCGCACCGATCTCGCCGATGGCAGTACTTGCACGCTCATCTGCAGCTCACTCTCCGTTTTCAAACATCTTCTTTTCCGATGCACTAACCAGCTCGTCAGCGCTGCCGATGAAACTCGAGCGATCGGACTCGAAAGCGTCGCCGCGCCGCCCCGACCGAGCTTAAGGTTAGCTGCCGCGGATGAACTTTTCTTCTTTGAAGTTTTCCGGTTGCCCTCTTCTCGACTTCCTTTGAACTTGTGTGTCGTCCGAAACTTCCAAGCTTGAAAGTCGCGTTTTCCGTCGACGCCCATCGCAAAGAAAGCAGAGTGATCGAACAAGCCGTTGGTTCTGGTATCTGGAGCAGTGCGACGCTAGAACCGCAAGCAAGCTTCGCCGCGCAGCATGTTGCTCTTGGCCAATGGCGGGGCCACAATCGCATCACGTGATTTAAAAGTCCAGTGGCGACGCGCGTTTGCAGCGGGAAAATATTTATTTCTTATTATTTACAACCGGAATACGAAACTATCGACGACAGTTTCGGAGAGAAAACGGCTAGGCCTACGCGCCAAAATAAACGCGATGGCGGGCAACGCCGCGATCCGAAGAATTACGCGCTCGAAAATGGCTCAGATTTGCGCTGTTTTCCATCGCGAGACGGGCTTCAAACTTATATCTGACTAATTTCGCGATGATATCCGGTCTTGATTTTTTTACACGCAATAGAGGAAGGTTCAAAGATAATAGAACACTAAAAAAGCAAAAACACTTCTTTCGAAAAAAATTGCTGTTTTTCGACCCGCATCTCCCTTTAACGAAACCCGATTTTACGAATTTTACGATTTAAGGAAACAAATTTGGATTCCCCACGCAGCCTATGCCCGCAAAATTACTTTCTCGATTTTACGAAGTTCCCAATTTAATGAAATAATTAGCGGGTCCCGGCGACTTCGTTAAATCGAGGTTCAACTGTAAACGAGCCTCACCTCGCATGCCTTGCAGTACGTTTTCTCTAGCACTTCAGCCAGCACCCAGTTCTTGCGGACGGCTCCAGGGGCTGCGTTAAAACAGACGAGGAAACATTCAGTCCGAAAGATGATCAAGCCACGAATGAGAGGCAAATGGAACATGCTGTTGTGCCCAAAGAATACCACTCGACTACCTTACGTCTACAAAACAAAACTCGATGGCTCAAATGACGTGCCACCCATTCGAGCTCGTCCTTCGGTACCCGGTCGGGCGGCAGGGTAAAAGGGCAGCAGGATTTCCGTTCCCCAACAACTGCTTGGTGCACTCCGCGACACTGCTAGCGCAAACAAACCATAGCAGAATTGAAGGACTGTAATAAATACTACTATAGTGGTGGAGAGTGATCAGTTGGGTTACTAACCCAAGTGGCATATTTCGACGCTTGCCAGCAAAGTCAAAGTAAAATGCAAAAAGTGCCGAAGTCGCGTTCGCGCTAAAAGTGTCGTGAAATCTATTTAAGGCAATCCTAGCGCACGTCAACACCCCCTCCCCCTTTCCATTTTCTGCGACTCCAAATACAATTTGGAATTCTCAGCGCAGCCTTCTTGCAGCTTCCGGAAAAGTCTGATCCTTCTTACCTGTCTGGAGGCCCAATGTCTCGAGGCACTCTGAGTGCGGGAAGTGCGGCACATATCCAAGATAAAAGACCATATAGCTCTGGCGACCCGGATGAAAGCTGAGCAAGACCACGTCTCCGGCTTCGCACCTGGAAAAGGCACACCCCTCGGTGATGGGTTAAAAATCTTTCCCACATCCTTTCTATTATTTAAATAATTTCAACAGCCTCAGTGCCAATGGCATTACAGAGAGGAGTGGGACAGACAAAATACAAGGTTACATAAACATAATTACAAAGGCAAAACACAAGTCATCGGGCTGGATCGCGGAGGCGGAAGTGGGAATGTTTGTGGAAATGATTGACTGGTGGAATATGTTAGTATTGCATATTCGTATGCCTAACTTATAAGGATGATGGACACGGGATGTAACATAGAAAGGTTGTGTAAAAAGACGATGACTCAGTGATAGATTAGTCTGAAAGATCATACGTCTGAAAGATCAGTGCAAAAAGAGAAATTTTGCACAGCTTCTGGAGTGTTAATTAAGTCTGAATGACTAGGATTCCAGATAGATGATGCATACTCAAGTTTTGAGTAAACAAGCATTTTGTACAAAGTTACCTTCAATTGGGGCCACCTTGTCCGTCACAAGGGTAATGATAGGGTGGTGGCTTTCATAATGCTGTCAAAAGGGAAACAACAGTGGGTTCTATTTTTTGTTCCTCAAAGATGAAGAGAAGTTGTATGTAATGAACAGTGTCATCATATCATTCATGATTCGTGAAAACTGGGAAACATGAAAATCTAAAGGAACGATCGAGTTGCCATCCACATGCGCTTACTCTTGCGAGAATAGTTCCATGGGCCAGCACACCGTGTAACATTTGTCGCGGTCTGTGCACCCCGCAGCAAACCATGAATTTGCCTTCATCCAAAATGCATGGACACAGCAGTTGTAAACAAAGAGAGCGTTCCGATGTGAAGTGGCTGAAGCAGAGTTGGTAAGCTCTGCTTGGAAGTTGGAGTTCACGCGTCAGATCGCTCGGGCCCGGTGACATCCTAAGGACGTTAAGTTGGGAAGACAGTGAAATGTTGCCAATCTGGCTTTACTTTGTGTGTTACAGCACTCCGCAGCACAGGACAAATTCTTCTCGCTCCCTCACCATAGCTGCAACCCAACAATACACACTGAAGACAGGTACAAACAAGCACCATAACCAGTGACACAGCGGCAATTACACATTTGAAAGTGTCCGCCTTAACTGCGAAACCGTGCGCACCGTGGAAGGGGTTACTATTCGTTTTGTCTTTGGCAAACTACATATGCTGTCTTAGCAAGGTGTTTCGCTTTTCTGGGGCTATTTATAGTTTTGAAATTAGACGCACGTGACGCGCGCGAAATGGTCGCTTCGCATGTCGGCTGCTCTGGCGCTAGTGGCAATTTGAATGCTGCCTCTTCCGATTCAGACCTTTACCGCTTTTCAAAATTAAATTTGAATAATGAGAGCTTACCATTTGATGGAGAAGCTCTGTAAAGTACCCTCAATTCGGAATCCGAGAATGGCGGAATGTCGCTGAAAGCGGACACGCCAAAATGAAAGTGAACAGAAAAGAGGTGACAACTTTTTGCCTTCAATATTTTCTTTTGACGCTTCTACACCTGAACAGCTTGCAAGCACTGTACGCACTGTTTTTAGATACTTAGAAAAAACTTGTGCACTGACGCTTTCTTTATACTATTCCTTTGGAAACAAAGCCCCAACCACTGGAAAGCATTTTTTGGGAAAAAGAAAACTCAACCGCCAAAGGGTTAAAATGATACTCACGATAGAACGGACACCTTGTCTATCGGCAGTCTGGTAGGAGGATGGGTGCTAAACAGATCCGACATGGCCAGCTGCAACAGACACGGGAGAACTGTGGTTAGCAGAACGTCTGCGGGCTGCTTCGAGGCCAAGACATTTACAAAGCAGTAATTTGAAGCAGAGGTGTCAGAACTATTTCGAAGAGGGGGAGGGGGGGGGGCAACGGTGATGAGGGTGGGGAGCAAGGCTTCCATTCGCCTTCCCTGCATTCTTTACATTAAATTTTTGTAATAATTGGGGAGTGGGCGGCATCACCACCCTTTTTTCTGTTCCGGCACCACTGGCTTGAAGCATCCTGGAGCAAAAGCTCGTGTAGCAGCAGACCTCAGGGATCCCGAATTCAATCCTCACTCCTGCCCGTTTCAATCTGGATGAGCATCGTACCGGCGTGAGGTCATGTATCACCACTGCGTGGTGCACATCCCTGGCTACCAGTGGCACTGCACTGGCCAAACGTCTCATCTATAGCAAACCTCCTGGAAACAAGTTTAGTAGACTCCAGATAAAGCCACAAACCCCCCCCCCCCCCAAAAAAAAGCAAAAAAAAAAAACAACAGTTTTGTTGGGATGACATTGGATTCACTGTGCAATGTTTCAGAGTCCCAAAGTGGCTATTTATTGGCTTTCGTATTGTTGTCATCTTTCTGCTTGCTCTTCAGCAGCAATTTTTCTCAAGGATGAGAAAACCATGCAAATAAAAAAAGATGACAACAGGTAGCAGATATATTCCATTTCACCGAAGCTTAGCAATCGGCCAAAGTTACAGCCCCAGCGAGCGAATTGAAGT
Source organism: Ixodes ricinus (assembly GCA_037355805.1). Taxonomy (NCBI): domain Eukaryota; kingdom Metazoa; phylum Arthropoda; class Arachnida; order Ixodida; family Ixodidae; genus Ixodes; species Ixodes ricinus. Next base: position 16,254 of record JAZHYW010038362.1, read on the forward strand.
GACAAACCGAGGCACATGACAACCTATCATTGGTGTGCACTCCTCCTCGCAGAGATGTCGCATACTTTGCTTCTTAGCCTTGATTGGCTAGGGGGGCTGTAGCATTTGCTCTTCCCCGAGTTGTGCCGCAACGGAGAATAGAAAGAGACAGAACCAGGGCGAAATCAGTAGCAAGGGTGACTTTGGGGTGCACAATGCAGCAAGGCACCTAGCGAACATGCCAGGCACCTTCGTCGGCTTCAAACAAGGCTGCACAATCGACATGACACTCACTATCATCCGTACGCAGCCGAGAAACCTCCTGCTCCTTGCACGTGAGTTGCTGCATGCCATGAAAGAAAGAAGGAAATGAACACGGAGTTTCTCTCACTGAGCATCATCTTAATGTGCAGTCAGTTCGAACTATTTAAGTTTTTATTGTCGGAAACAATACGGAATGACAAAATCTCCGCCAAGAAGGCGGTCAGAAGTTGTTTAAAAATAAATAAGGACCCTTACATTTTGAAGATCTAAGGCGGATTGTGCCTGCTGTGGTGGCCAAACTGTGGGTTCCCTGCAAATGGAGCGGACAAGAAAGAACATGTAGTTTCTTTCTTCCCAGCAAAATAACCGAGCATCTAGATATATACGCTCACAACAAACACATGCACGGGGACCCAAAAGCTGAAGTTCAGACAACAGCATCGTGATCAAGAGCACGCTTCCCCACGAGTTAACTCCCATGCGAAGAATGCCGTAATTGACAAAACACGAGACCAGACATTTGAGGGTACACCGGGCCTAGATTGAACGTTAAAAATCAGCCACGAATGACAAAAACTCACATCATGCTCGCCTCGTCCGGATCGTCGGCCAGGGAACACGGGTTGTCGAGCCTGGGTGCGAAAAGACGCAGACGCAGTTTTTAGTTTCACGTTTCAATCGCTCCAACAAAAATTCAGCTTTCCGACTCGGAGAAACACATTCACTCACTGCATCTGCGAGACAAACTCGGCGGATGGGTTGTTGCCCTCCCGATCCAGGGAATCGGCTGTCCCTCCAGAGCCTGCACAGAGTACCATTTTAGAATCTTACTGTAAACTGTCCCAGGTTAATAAAAAATAATAAATAAACAGCACCAGCTTTCTAAAAAGCTTTCTGCTCGCCCTGCTTCCTCCTTTCCAGCATTTGCTCTGATGGAGTGGAGGGCTTTGTGGGAGGAAGTCGTCCTGCTATTCTGAATCTGCAACAGACGACACGTGCAATTTTTGCTGCCCAAAGGGAGGTTATTCTTTTACATTAACCCCTTAACTAGGAAGCGCGTCTTTAGACACACCTCTATTTTGATCTTGAAATGGGAGTGTATCCAAAGGAGCGCGACACTTTCTTTCGACGGAGGAGCGTGCCGTGGAACGCGTGCCAATATTTCGACGGGTCATATAGGTGCCACCATCTATCGAACACGATACCAAACGTGTTCAGGTTCTTTGAGCTCTCTGGTGAAATAATTTCACTGCTTTGTCGGGAAAGTGTTTTCTTGCTACCATATTGGATAATAGATGCAAGAGAAGGCATAAAAGTGCGACTTTGCTTTTAATTCTTCCTTTTTGCACAGCGCAGTTTAGTTTCGGGGTTCACGCGTCACGCGCAGCGCGCGCACAGGAGATAGACATAAGAAATGCTCCCGAGTCTAAGCAAAGCAATCATCATGCTTCGCGGAAAGGCAGCAAGTAAAAAACAAGTCCACGGAACCCAAGAAAAAAAAGCATAAAAAAAGCTTTGCTCTTTCTCTCTACTTTTTGTATTTATAGCTATCAAAGTCTTGCAGATTTGGTTTTGTAGGTTGCGTGCAAGGAAATAAGAAAGAAAAGCGGAGCGGAAAGAAAGAAATGCGCAAGAAAGAAAACATGGAGAGGAGCTTTTTCTTTGCGCATCGTAGATTTGGTTTTTCGAGTCGCGCGCTGGGCGCAAAGGGATAAGAAGTTACGTCAATGTTTCGAGATAAAAGAGCCCTTCATTATGCGAGTAAATACGGACGCAAAATTCTTACCCCGCGTAATGAACGCACCTCTCAACTTTGCATCGATTTTCAGGAAAAAAGTGCGTTCATTATGCGAGTAAATACGGATATGCAAAGCATTCGTTTCGTGCTGCTGTGCGGGTGCTGGAGCGAGCTTTCAAAGCATCCATTTGACACCATGAAACTGCTTGTGATCAGTTAGGAACGAAGACTACAGTCCAAGAGAACCCCTGCCTGCTGCTGGCATCACTTTTTTGTTGTTGCCAGTAGAGACTTTCGGTCTGAAAAACATGATGAGGACCGAAATCTTAAATTCAATAACTTTGCAAAACAAAAATTATTTTGCCCTAATATTTGAGCACAGCTCTTAGGCACCCGTTTCCGGGTTTAGCGGCGTTGGCGTAGCGTGTCACTGCGTCTAAATTTAGCAGGAAAATTGACATCACGTGACCTCAACACCAATTCAGTTTCCCCGCTAAATTTAGCGGGGAAAATGACGTCACATGACTTGGTGTCACGTCATGTGACGATCACGTCACTATGAACAAATTCAGTTTCTCCAATAGATATTAGCAGGAAAATTGACTTCATGTGCGGAGGAGGAGGAGGGGTAAAGTGTGGAGAAGTAGGAAAGGAGGAGATGAGAGGAGTAGGAAGGGAGGAGGAGGAAGAAGGAGGAGTAGGGGAGGGGAGGGGAAGAAGGGGAGGAGGAGGAAAGGAGGAGGACAAGGAGCAGAGGAGGAGGAGCAAGGAGGGGAGGAGGAGGACAGGAGGAGGAGGAGGGGGATGCCCTCCCCTCCATAGCCTCCCCTCTTCCTCCTCAAGAGCTGCGCTTTAATTTCGTGTTACAGAGATTTGTAAGCATAATTTTTGGGATACCATTTCAGCAATGTGTGTTGGTGTGTTTAGGAAATTTTCAGACAAATGGGGGACCATGAAAAAAACGCCGGAGTATTAACAAATATATACATATTATGAAAAGCTAAGTTTAATGCCTGTTTTTTAAGAAGAAAAAGAGGCAAGTTAAGAGATATCATACCTACCTGTTTGAAAGAGACATTTGTAACATAAATTAGGAAAGTAAATACAACAGTAAACACAAATCTAGGTGGTAAATTGTGCTCGTGGGTCGACAACCAACATGATAAAAATGAAAAATGTTCTCCAAGAGCAGAGATGAAAAGATGGCAACAAGCAGAATAGAAGCTCTAAGAGATGCAAAGATTTTATTATGCAAACAAGAAACAGGTATTGTCTGCATTCTTAGGCAGTCTGTTCCACCTTCTCAATTTTTCTTGTGCGTAATGAAGTCATAATTTCAAATTTGGCGTAACTGTCTCGTTTCTTGCTGTTCCATCTACGTTGTGTCATGTGTCATTAAAAATTAGACCTGTCTGCCACATTTGTGGGTCTCAGGCTGCGAATGAGTCGGCATTCTGTGCGAGTCTTCCTAAGTTCCCTCTGCCTGTTCTTTTTGAGCACATGACTGCTATAGAAAAATGTATAGCTCGTTTCGCTTCAAGTCTTTGCAAGAATTGGACACCACAAAATTCGTAATGAGACATCACCTCTGTTCTGCTCCAGCAGCCATGTCAGCACACCACAACGGCTTTGTAGCCTGGACACTTCCTGGTCCTTCTCGTGCAGCTTCTGAAAAGCGGCAAGCAGTGATGGAGGCCGCATTTGACTTCTTGTAATAGCTTTTGCAGCCGGCAAAATGTTGGATTGGAGCAGCTGTTGTCCCTTTTGGAGCAGATACCAACAGAAGTTTGCACGTCACTTGAAGATTAAACGATGATTGCATCGCAAAATCCAACAATCTTCGATAATGACTGAGGGTTCGTTTTTCATACTGGAGCACATTACTTACCTTTTTTAATATTACGCAGAAATTATCACAAAAAGTATGAAATGGACACGGAACTTTCCTTTCAGAAATAAGGCTCAAGTGAGAATAGGTCCCCTTTACAACGGTGATTAAGAAAAAAAACAAAAATGACTAAAAAATAAATGATAGCAAAACACTTCAGTTGAGATAAAGTGTTTCTCCCACTCTCCCTTATGCTCCTGGTTCATGTAGCCTGTCCATATCATTTATGTAAAATTCCGGCCAAAAAACTAGCATATCTGCTAAAGCGTCGGTCAATGAAAATATGTTCCACTAAGTTTTATCAATCTACCAAACTGAAGACTATAATATCCTAAAGTGCAAAACCACCACCCTCAGATATTACCAAAAATCAGGGAGAACTAGTTTGACTACCATATTTATTGAAATATAGGCTCTGCTGTTTTTTTCCCTTCTCGCCACCACTTTATAAAATTAGAGGTCGACCTACAATCAAGACCAAAGAAGGCTGACCTGCAATACCAGTGGCGCCATGCCGTGGCGCAAATTCGCCCTAATGTGGCGTTCAGTTGTTCCGTCATGCTGCCAGTTGCAATGACGAGCAGTGCGTTGCGATATTATTGCGTCGTGCTGCCAGTTGCAATGGGAAGCAGCGCATTGCGATATCATTGAGGCTTTCCGCGCATTGCGATATCATTGAGGCTTTCCGTCTGTTGATAAATGGTGATTACTTTTTTAGGAAGGCAAACCTCCGCCACGGAAGGTTGTCCGTGTGCCAGGACTCCAGGGTAGAGGAAATAAGTCCAGACAGAAGAACATTTGTCGACAGCGAAGTGCGTCTCGCAAGTGCAAGAGAGCGCCGCCTGTGACATCTGCCTCGAGATAAATGCTGTTTTTCTTTTTGGTTTCGCTCACCCTTGGAAGTCAGAGCTATCTGGACAAAGACGAGGATCCTATATTGTTTGAATTACTTTTTTCCGTACAGCTGCGCAGCCGCACATATTCCTTGAACTCGGGCAAGTGCTCTTAGAAAGTTGGAGTTACCAGCTGCTCGAAAGCATGCTGCGGCTGTTTAATTCAGGCAAATGAAGTCAATGACAAGGCGTGCAGAGCCAGACTAGTCCAAGTTGCACAAAAATTCACCTCCCAGTTCGAGAGGTATTCACCTCCCAAAACGAAAGGTGAATACAACCACTCCTCATCTGTTCCCAGAAATTCTGAGTGGGTCGAATAACAAAATAAAAAAACTTTTACTACACGTTGCAACATCTTGTTGTGTCTGCGCACATGGTACCACTGCCGTCAAAGCGGTAGAATCCCAATTCACACACGTGTGTCACTAACCCACTCATACTTTTATGAGTAAAAGGAGTGATCGCCGATCGACTTACGTTCGCGCTAATTATGTCGCATTATTTTTAAAAAAAGTTTTTTTAGGTGACCCAAGAATTATAATTTTGAACAAAGTTGCAGGCAACTACAAATTAGTTTTCCTACGTGATTTTTTGCTTTGTTTGCTCTTTAGGCACAGTTATACTTGACATATCTAGAACCCCCATGCAAGGAAAGGATCGTCAATATTATTTCTCTCTCTCTCTCTGCAAAAAAACTAATTAATTCTGAATTACAGTCATAAATTATCAATTATTTTACCTTAAACGTGTCCTGTCCTCGTCCTCCGTATGTTACTTTCCTTTTATGCATCTAACATTGCCAACACGCCCTAATTAGTTGACCCAAGAATGCTCTAGTGTCGAATATTTTAGAGTTCCTTGGAAAGTAAATATGCCTGTTGTAGGCTAACTATGCCCTTTTAATAATATATAGAGAAACTAGAGTATAGCCACCAGTGTCAATTTATTTTTAACTATGCGTTCGTCAGTGCGCAATGCGAGATATCTGCCTACCCATTTTACATCTTACGTCTTTCGCTACTTACTCGCTTTTTCTTGTAAGCATTGGGAACGAAATGGACCTATTGCTAAATTACTCGAGGATCAACGAGAACGCAGGGAATGTAGGTCTACGTGCCACCTGCACTTGCCTTCCTTGTATAAAAGATTAGAATAACCAAAAATAAGGCATTGACGAACGTGCATGCAAGATGCCATTTCTTTTAGGCTTTTGCTTTAGAACAGTTACTGCTGCAGATGCCAGCACGTGCAGCTCGTGTAACTACTCGTAGAGTGCTCCTTGGTGCTTGGGCAATTTAGCAAAAGGTCTCTTGGCAGGTAAGCAAGTGAGCTTGGTTCTCAATTTTAAAGTTGTTTAAAATATATTAACCTCATATTTGGGTTTCTTTTTGTTAATAGCCACGGGGAACCATCATAGCAATTACATTAGGGACTTTTCACGGATCGTCAACTGCGGATTGCGGGATCTGCGATTACGAGCTCAGTCCTTCCTCAAAGTGACAACACAAGCTCCCCCGAGCAATGCAAAACTCTTGCATGCTTTTGCGCGCGATCTACGAAGAGTTCCTAACAAAGAGACAAGTAAGCGTAGTTGCACAGCTGAGCAATATTCAAACCTGACCTCCGCACATCATGCTTCTGGCAAACTTTCTGCAATCACCTCCCAGGAAATGAATAAAACTTTTAGGGAGGCACATTTGCCTTTCCGTTTAATGGGATGCTGTGGCATTTGACTACACAACAATATCTGCTGCCCTTCCCTTTTGCCTTCAGTACCTTATTTTACAAAGTGCGAGGCCAGCGCGACAAGTGTACCAACCTCTCGCGTCGTCTGCTCTGCGTATGCCTAGCTAGGTGGTAGGGGTGTGCATCGTCAGGGGGAGGGGTGGCACTGCATAAGCGCGGCAAAACTTCAGCCGCACATCTCTAGAGTACCAGCGAGCATAACTTCCAAGCCCATCGCATCAACCGCTGCTTCTAGCACACCGATGCGAAGTGGAGAAGCTGGATGCACGCGCGCCTGTGCGAGGCGGTGAAGACTGTTCAACCAGAGATAGTGCCACGGCATGATAGCATGTGGGCCCTGGCTGAGATGATAATCAATTCATCTCATCAGGAGTATAAGATACTGGTTTTGTCTTATCACAGCTACCACCATACCATCCTTTTATTGATTTTTCTCGTGGCTTTTAGCTCCGTGAGATTGCCGGCATCATTGTCCAGAGAAGTTCAGATAATGACGTGGCCGGCGCGATCAACGACTGAATTTTAGCTCGGGTGAATAGATACGCCGTGAAATACATGTTCGTACCTTTTTCTTCTCTTTCACTTGTTTGATAATGGTGTCTAGCGACACTAAAGTATTTCTTCTGTATCTGTGTGTGCCCCTGGTGCGGGCATAGTGCAATTCTTGGCAGAAAAGGCATTTCGGTGCAACAGGGAGGAGACTTGCCTTCGTGGTGCAATTTGCCTGTGCAACATTTCCGCCGCCGGACAAGGAAATCGGTTACAACAATGAAGCTGTCACCTGGAGACGGATCCATAAAATCCTTCAAGAATACATCTGCCTTCTACGCATCATAGGTGCTTACCCAGATGCATTATATTTTATAAACTCATTTAATCTAGAAAAGAAGAAACAAAAATTGTGCATGATGGATAAACCTTTTTTTCACAAACTTCTGTCCTGAATAACATGCTGCCAAATACAGACGAGCGTCACTAAATAAGCTATGCTTCAGAGTGATGACACTTCAGCCATTGATGAATGGATAGATGCTAATGGCTGTACTCTTCATAACTGGCGTGTAGCTTGTACCACCTAGCCTAGAAACCAAAAATTATGATTCCTCCTCCCGCCTCGCCCTTCTAAGTCAATCTGTCTCCTCCACGTGACTATCACCAGGCAGTTTTGGGATATAGCCATATCATTGCATAGAGTCAACGTTGCCAGCCGTCACTGCCGACAAAAATGTAAGAAGTGCTTTTCGTTGTTCCGCGTGCTAAAACAGTTATAACAGAGCAAGACCGTACTGCAACTATCTCTTAACGCCGTACGTGCCACTGAAAAGTCGCATTTCGCAACCCTAACAGCAGTGCCCGGAAAGTGTCTGCAATCGGTGTGTTTAGCGTCCTCTTCCGCTTGTGCATCGAAAGCGGTCCCGAAGTGGCAACAAATGACGTCACAAAAGCCGGAGTGCCACGCTGTTGCATGTCGGGATCCCGCGGTAGGTATTAAAGTTCTGGCAAAAGCACGAGCAGACGCAAGTGTCCCCGTCGTCGCGGCGTCTCGACTCCTGGCCGCCGAAGCTTCTGCGGTCTGTCGAGCCGGACAGCGGCCTGCAGAACGGGCGTCTGCTACATCCACCACCACTGCTGCGACGCCACCAGGGTCGCGATCGATGGCGGCGTGACACTTTTATGACGTCGTCGGGCAGAAATCGAGAGGGAACTCTTCTGGACGCGGTAAACAGACCAGCCGTTCCGGGCACCGTACCCTAACAATAGAAAACTTTGCCTGCAATGCTCCAGGGACCAAAATGGCAGCGTGTGCGAGCTGCTGTCGCGCAAACAAATGCCACGTGACGCAAACGGACGAATGACCTTTCTAGCGACTAAAATAGTCTATTCAAAAGTGTCTAATGTGCAGAAATCCAGGAAAATGTGTGTCAAAAGATACCACTCAGTGGTACCTTTCGACAAGCAAAGCTGCCAGTTGCCAAAACAAGCATCTGGCAAGCAGAGCATCCAAATGAACACACTCGGAAAGAAGAAAAAAGGTATCTCGATGGGCGAAAAGGAGAAGAAAGCTGCTGCATCCCCGTGCTATTTAGTAACACCCTCATGAAGAAACGGAACGCGTTTCAAAACGTTGGACTACTTTTTGAGGGCTTTTGTTGGAGTTCATTTCTTTTTATACAGCTTTACCCTACCAGACACATTTTTGCCAAATATGTTTACGTTCCAATCACTCAGTGGTGTATCA
>JAZHYW010038362.1:32500-34337 GCA_037355805.1 Ixodes ricinus
ATTATATTGTGAATGCTCGTGGGATTTATATCGGTCAAAAACACTCGTCAGTAAGAAAGAGAATATTGCTTTCTTTCTTGCCGACAAGTTTGTTTCACTGAAATAGAAGCTACAGGTGCCCACAATGTCATTTCTGTTTTGACGAAATTAGGTTTAGGTAGGCATGGGCTCATAACAAAGTTTTCTAGTCTCAATTATCTTATGATCTAGGTAACATCTTGTTCTCAAACCTTCGCATTGTATACCAACCGCTAGCATCACATTCTCACGAAGTTTGAGCATTCTGCGATGCATAGCTTGTTTACCAGGGCGGGAAAAACTCAGTTCTTTTTTCTTGGGAACTCCCTGTACTTTAAGTACCATGTACTCAGTGGTGTCACTTATAGTCCGTTGCAACTCGGAGACCGGTAGGGCGAGGGAAATGAAGGCCGGGGAGGAGGAAGCAGACAAAATTCTAAAGAGAGGAGGAGGTTCCCCCCTCCTTTCCAGCACTCCGTCTGCTCCCTCCCACTCAGGCTTCCTTTTCCCTCACCCCACTTTCTCGAGTTGCGACAGACTATAGTGTGGGGGGTGAGGCAGGGAGGCACACTGCCGCTGACCTTAGTGATGCCACTACATGTACTTAAAGTACTTCCCAACACTGCCTAAAGCCTAAGTAGAACTGTGGTCTCAGTAGTTAACCGAGGAGTCTCTCGTGTGGACTGCCCACTGGTGGCCATAGACGAGATTTGCGACCGGCGCGAGATTACGACGATCCACCCCTTATCAGAAGATAAGGGGGAAATCATTCTTAGCATGTGCTGCGAACACTGTGCTCAATGGGCACCCAGTGAATACCATTCTCATCCACGACAGAATGTGAATGGCAGGTAGTGATGCGACAGTTGGGTCCCGAATATGACCGCACGGTCGCTAGTGGGAAAAAAACACGCCCAGCCTGGGTGACAGCTCGCCAAAAAGCGACTTATCAACTTCCGGAGGAAACTCAGTTTCCAGTTAGCATCGCAGCACGGCACACATGGCCCCATCTGTTGCTAGGCGGCCACACTACATCTCCGCTTCTAGTTCGAGGGGGCTTTGCCTCGTTCTTTTACAAGTTCAGTCTTTGAGGAGGCTTGACCTGCCGCCCCGAATGTGTGACACGTATACCTGGTGGGAGACTGTCGTGTAGCACTGGGCGCGTCCACTGAACCGCCAGTGAGTCTTTCTAGCCCGTCTGAACCACCAGTCAGTCTTTCAGCAACAGGAACTAGCCCGTCTGAAGCTGCTGGCTGGGTGCAAAGTTGCTTGACCGGCTGGGAGCACTGGGAGTAAACGGCGCCAAGTGGCACCGGTCGCACTGGATGACACCCCTCGGCGTCTTGACCACGTAGGAGCATGGCCGCTGTGCCAGACTTTACAGCTTGGTGGCACGTGGTATGCATCCTGCACCAAAACGTCTTCCCCCGCTTCCGGGGGCGCAGTGACTGGGCGGCACGACGCCTGTTGGAGTCCTTGCGTTGACGTCTTCTCCCTTCCTGTCCCTGCTCTTGACGAGTACTGGCGATGGCCACTTTGGCGTCAGTGATGCCTGTAACCCTGCACCCTGGTCTGGAGACGGCGATCCATCAGCAGCTCTGAAGGGCTGTAACCGGTCACTCCGGGTGTGTCCCGGTACACCAGCAATGCCATGTGCGGGTCCTCTGCCTGATGAACAGCTCCTTCAGTGTTCGAACTATGCGCTCCGCCTCGCCATTCACTTGCGGGTACCTTGTGCTGCTCGTCCGGTGAGCAAACCCATACGAGGTTGCGAAAGATGAGAATTCTGTTGATGAAAACTGTGGACCATTGTCCGAGA
>JAZHYW010038363.1:0-29442 GCA_037355805.1 Ixodes ricinus
CTAGTAACAATGAGCACAACCGTGGCCTTTATAAATAGACCAGTAGATAAGCCCTTGTTGAAGATAAAAGTATAGGCGGTGCGACGGCGGTATTGACGTCTTCTCTTTATACCTTTGCGAATGGAAGAGTGGGGGAAAATACAATGTCATGTCCACCTTAGTATTAGGGCGACCTTTAAACGTCACAACTCCATGAGCAGTAAAGTGTTGTACAATTAAAACCCTGGGAATTCCTAAAGTCGCAGAGTTCACGTAATAAGTCTAAACGAAAGCGAGTGACATATTTCAACGCATTTCGTACGCTTCGGAAATGCGGGGCGGTGCTTAGGCGGAGACATCGGTTTCCCAGGAGGGTTCAGATTGTTGGCGAGTATTTTATAAAGTATAAGATTCACATATACTCTTAACCCAGAGAGTCAAAGATAAGGAAAAGATAGTCAGTCTCCCCTTAACTCACTCCGGAACAATATCCCATACAAAAGCGGAACCTTGTTTTTTTTGTTTTTTTTGTGGGGGGGGGAGGGGTTAGTGCACAAGAACGTACCAACGTCCCACGTTTGATAAAGAAAATATAAAGTTAACTAGCGATGCCACAACTGAGTGTCGCAGCAAATCGAACACGCCTAATCTATAGGTTTGATCACGTAACGCAAAACACCCTTGTTTGAGTCAACCTAGATATTTAGAAGAAGATCTTAAAGGGGCCCTACAAGGACTTTTTTACTGGTATTTGCACCAAACTGAGCGCACTGAACGTAGTAACTTAATGAAAGTTTTCTTTTCTCAAATTTCGCTTTATTTTAAAAGTTATAGGCAAATTAGAAATACAAAAACAAGCAAAAAATAACCTGCTTCATGACGTCGTAGGTCCTGGCTTGAGTGGCCGTGAACTAGAGGAGGGGTAGTGAGCCGTTCGAGCGCTCACGGCTGCCGCACTCCGTGTCGACGGCTCGAGAGGGCGCCACTAAAGCACGTGTTCGATAGGCTGTATGCAGCGGGCGGCCAGGGCGGCTCGCATTGCATTTGCTGCGCGATTAAAGACTATTTCGGCATAACACTTCATTGGCCACAAACAACAGCAAACACGGGGTAAAGATCAGTTCAGAACGGGAGCCACTTCGCGCTGCCATACCGCCAAATGGCCAAATCGCCAGCAGGGCCCCCGCCGAAGGCCTTCGGAACGCTCGGAGCCGGTCGGATCTTCGAGCCGGTATACGACCGCAGCGCCGCCGCGAACATCCGGGACCTTTCCGTGTCGGCGCCTGATCCCACTACTCCTTTCTAGTATGCGCCGCCTTTTACACCGCTTGGTGGCGGGTATGTCGACGGGTCATTTCTTGTTTCCGTGCTTTACAAACTGCATTTGTTTCTTTTCTGATCTAAAATACTGAACAAAGCAACTTTCATAGATAATTGAAACGGTTCCCGACACTCATATTTGGTATCTCGACAAAAAAAAAGCTCTTAGTGGCTCTGACCAGTAGTAAGGCCAGGACCTAAGACGTCACATATCGCGCGCTTTCGGCAACGCGGGTCGCCCTCGTAGGTGGAGGAGGTTTCCGCGTCGTCCGGTTAAAATATGACGCACTGATATTTAGTTACTCTCTCCGTGCCCGCTGGCTTGCCCGAACCCCAAGAGACGTGGAAACAGCAAAAAAGGTAGACGCTTCAATATGATTGCAGGGCCCCTTTAAGACGACTGTATGTCTGTTTTATTTCTTGTGTCCGTTGCATTTAGCGCCTTACACCATGATTTTCAACGTTAATTAGTGGCACATCAAAACACACCAAAGCATACAAATATTTTTGTTTCACGAGCGTGTATGGCGGTTATGTACACGTGATATGTACTGTTGTTCAATTCTTTTTTTTATACAGGGACTCATTAAAATGACATAACATGAAATCTCATCTTCATAATGAGGAAGCGAAATTTATAAAAACAAAATCTAACCCTAGTTGCATAAAAGATAATGATTTAAGCCCCAGTGCTCTCCGCCATACGGGCATCCCGTTGAGTCAAAGCCTTGAGTTTCATTCGTTTTAATTTCAAGTTTGATTTCCTAAGAGATTGCGAATGACATTGGTTTTAAATCAACCTCGCAGTCTCCAATTGCAATGGGCTTTTTTGTTCAAAGCCCGATGAATTCTGCGTATATTAATGTTTTGTTAGTTTTGTTAAATTTTATTGTAATAAACATACCCTTACGACCTTAACATCACGTCATTTATGCGCAAGAGGGTGAATGAAAATATTCTAGGAGGTGGCGAATGCTGGCCTCTGAAATACATTTTAGTGGAACCCAGAATAGTTTTCCTGTCCTAAGCATCGGCCGCTGGCCTTGCTCACTCCGCTTATATATCCACTTACACTTCGTTAAACCATGAGATGAACTTCAACCAAAGATGCAGCCGCCAAGTGAGACCATGAGCCAGCTAGAAACCACGTTGAATATCGCGACAACTTGTTTGTCAATGCACACGTATCGGTGAACTTGAAAGCAAGCCGAAAACCACATCCTGGCAGACTCTTGATGGGACACGGCGACCCGTCGATGTGACGGCATTCTAATTTAGGGGAAAATCATAAAGCGCAGTAAGTACCCTCGGTATGTTTTGAGTTTCTTTAACACGTTGACACAAATACGCCAGAGCACGATGCCCGTGCGTCGTGCGACCCTTGAATGAAAATGGCGGCACAACCTTGAAATTGGGTATCGAGGCAGCACCTTGTTTTTGCAGCAACCCAACGGTACTAGAACACTTCAGCTGGGAAGCTACTTCAGGAGCGTGATTTGGAGAACTGGCTTCAAGAAATCTTTCAGCGCATAGTATATTCGATTACAGCGCCTACATTTCTGCTGCAGCAGCAACTCCAGAAACTAGACATAACAAAACAGAAAATATTATAATAATCCCGCCGCCCTGCGGCATCCTGGAGAACTGCCAAATAAAAGACATGCAAACAAATAAATTGGGAAGAGAACAAATAAATTTACGTGTACACGCGAAGTGATATTTTGCTAACCCCCACTCTGAAAATGAATTATGCCCTCACAAAATTTTGTATGGACGCTCCGAGCACGTTCTATGCAGCAGCGTCTTAAGGAATAACTTAAGGCATCTTAGGCAGACCACGACTGCTGTTGCCTTCCTGAAGTCATCCTACGGCCGCCCTGCAGAATATTGGCCAACGGATGTTCTATGGACGTCCTATTCTAGTGACGATGTAAGGTGATCCTATTCCCTATCTATACTAAGACACCTTATAGAGTCCGTACGGACTCTCTAGGTTGTCTACAGATGATCCCCATGGTGCTTATAGGGTGCTTGCAAAATACCCATACAAGGTCTTCAGGGAGTTTCTACGGGGTCCGCAGGGAAGCCATATAGGGTCCTTATGGGGTCTGCAGAGAAGCCATACATAATTCGCTCGGAGTCCCTATGGGGTCCATAGAGAAGCCACTCTGTCTACGGTGGGTATAGCTACGGGGTCCGCAGCGACCAATGTTACTAGAACTACTCAGTTGGGAAACTGCCATAGAGCCTGCTCTGAAAAAGTGGCACCGATCCGTACTCGAGAACCGAATAGCGATTACAACCCCGCCATTTCTCCCGCAGCAAGCACTCGGAGAACTGCACGGTTGCTTGTATTGGTGCGGCAGTATTGCATTCGTTAGCGTCCACTGCGATTCTTCTATTTCGGCTTTAATCTGCCATTTTGTTGCCGAAACATATACGGTAGAAGGTTTTTGAAAGATGCCAACCCCCAACTCCCAAGCGGACGCGCCACGAATTACTACCGAAGTTAGGACCAGACATGTACGTAACGCGTTACAAGTAACGAGTTACTTCTACCTAGTTACTATTTTTGGTAACGAGTAACGTGTTTAGTTACTTTTCTAGAAAAGGAACGAGTAACGGTATTTAGTTACTTTTAAGGCCAAGTAACGAGTAGCGGTATCTCGTTACTTTTGAGGAGTAACGTGTACAACACCGCTTAAACGGCCTTGTTTTTATTCTAACCTGAGTATGCGTCTATTGCGAGAACGGTAGGAGGGCAACCCGAAAAGAACTAAACAGTATGACAGTAGAGCAACGTATATCCCTGAACACGTCAGTTGGACAGTTCGACTGACGTGTCCAGCGATAAAGGTTGCTGTACTGAACTCTACAGCTGGGAATGTCATTCACCCAGCGAACAGAATAAGGTTCGTTGGTTGAACCTCCTAGAACCTGGTAGGGACCGAATGTAAACCCGGAGGTTGCGAAAACTGGAAGGCACAGAACCCATTACCCGCTGTCCTCAATGAAGGCGCAGTTCACGAAGATTCACCAGCTCATCTTGAAGCACAACACTGCCCTTCCTTCGAGCGCGTCAGTAGAACGACTCTTCAGCGTCGCCGGAGATGTATTTTTAAGGAAGGGGGAAACATAACTGATCAAAAACTTCGAGAGGTGGCTACTGCTTAACTGCAACGACTGCTAAAAAGAAAACAATAAACCATGAAACAAAAACGGTTGTACATTTGGTCGTCAAAGTAACGTGAAAAGTAACTCGTTACTTTTGAGGTAACTCACGCGTTCCTTCTGAGAATCGGTAACGAGTAACGCATTTAGTTCCTTTTTGAGCGAGTAACGAGTAACGGTATTTAGTTACTTTTTTGGGGTAACGTGTACATGTCTGGTTAGGACGCGCCCAGGTCGAGACAAGCTAACTGATACCACCGGTAAGACATGGTTGTATAAAAAGAATATTAATCATGCTGAAAAACCTTGTGGAATGAATATATTAGAAAACATCACGCGCCGGTCATTCTGTACTAATCTCCAATAAACGTTCCTGCAAAAAGAGCTTTTTACATTTGTTTGTATGCACAAACATGCTTTCTAAATGCTCATGGTGACCACAGTAAAGAGAAAAGAGTGAGCCGCCATCCTGGCACCGGGGGCTGGGAGTTTCGGTACTCTGGGAAAAATTCAGTGACTCTCGCATTAGCCATAAAAATGAACTTTCATGTTTCAACTCGTCGCTAAAGGGTGGCGCTGTTATCGTATTTAGAATAAGATATTACATATAAGAAAATAAGATAACAAGTAAGAATTATTTCGGTCATACTGAACACTTCCCACTCCACATTGAATATGCCCTGAAGTTGCACATGTCTCTGGACATCAATGTTACATCTTGGCGCAAAGGGCTTAGTTAACAACTCTAACTCGGACACCTCCCTACACCTTACGAAAATATCTACCCGGCATCACTTTATTAATCTAACAATCTATAGCTCACATCATAAAGCGGCACAGTGATATCAAGACTCACCAGGACTATAGACCGCTCCAGCTCTTATCTTCCAGTCGAAAAATGCTGAGTCACTGGACTGTTACGCATGCGTGGCGTCTCGTATTTCGTGGAAGACAGCTACTGCGCACGCTCAGAACGCATTCCACAGCCCAGAAGACAATGATGGCAGCGCCCAGAAGGCGGTATTTGGAAAGGTCTATAGCATGGGAACAGGAAGGAATAAAAAACGTTTTAGTCTTGGGCGATCCCTTAATCGTTGTTATGGCCGTTCTATGGCAAACCAGTGGTCCATAGATGGTTCATGATCTTTCTACAGGAATCCATAGGATGGATAACGGGGTAATAGAATGGCACTATTTTGACATAGGACGTCCACACCCATTTTTGAAAGAGTGTACAGCCAACTACTCGACAAACTGCAAATAAACTATCATAACGGACTGACACCCGAAAGGTGGCGCTGTAATAGAATCCGGATCGCAGTGGTGCGACTTTAGTTAATGCGAGGGGTCAGCGTTTTGGGAGGGTGAGTTTCTTAATGTTCAGCTCTCGTGCGTGTGTGAATTTTTCTATAAGGCTGCAGTAGTGAATCTTAGGTGGCTAATGTTGTGCCCCCGGTGCACAACAATTTTTTTTCTGATGGCCACAGAAAAGAGGGGAACCTCTTTTTCTGTAACCATCAGAAAAAAAACTAAAACACGACTATCTAGTTTTATAACTACGCGCGGTCGATTGTAGTTCTGAAGCCATTGGACGAAACCTACAATTAACGGAGACAAAACAAAAAAAAAACACAAGTAAAGATGCTATGGTGCAAGCAAGACTGGGGAGGCTATCGACCGTCGTCAGCCTAACAACAAATTTCGACAATCGACTCTTTTGGGAAACGCAAAGAAGAAAACTGTTTTAATAAATTAGCCTACGTCGGTTGCAAAGTTTCCCAAACGCAAAGAAGTTACATTTTCAAAGCCCCAGCCCGACAACGTGTTTTTTTAATAAAGTAATTAGCTTCTATAACACTAATTACGGAGTGCCACTAAGGAACACGATGGGGAAAGTATTTTTCATGGCGCTATCCAAGCGTTTAAGACGACACGACAAGACTGCAAACGAGGCTATGCAAACAAACAAATCGACGTGAGGGGTCGTTTTAAACTCCAGCGTTTCGAAGCCCGATCGACCCGGTACTGCCCTTCGTGACATCGGAATGAACGCTATAGGGATGCGCGTCGTAAAACTGGATAGTTCTGGCTCGCTTTTTATTTTATTTTTGGTTGTTGCTGGTAGGTTTCCATCGCGAGGATTCCGCTTTCAGATACACCCGATACATCGCGCGTGTCGTGCTAGCAACCTTGTGCGCATGAGTTGCTACGAAAGCAGACGACCGCGTCCGTGTATGTAGGCGGCACGACACGCCAGACGCGGAAACAAAAACGCACAGGAACAAGAAGGACGTAGAACGGTCGTTCGTTTGTTTTGATATTTCTTTTAGCTGGTTTTATTTTCGATTCGTGGAGACCGTGGCACGTTTTGAGTTAAAACTCAAAGTGCAATTTTGTATACAAACGGGCTGCGTAATCGCTATTGTAAACAACGTGTTTTCTTTGCGAGTCTTTGGACGTCGGCTTCGGTAGGTTGGATACGCCTCTTTTTATATTTCATTTCTAATAATATATATGGTAAAAATCGGTGCAAGATTTTTCCACTGTGATGCTCACGCTGCCTGGTACGAGAGGCACAAAGCGTAAGTTTCTATTTTTCCTATTGTCTTTGTGTTTTTGTTTATGGGATATTTATGTTATTGTTCAGTGCACTTATCTGGTACTCATACCGACAGTTCGATATGTAGGTCATGTTTACCTTTGGACTTGGGGACGTTCTGGTTACGCTAAAGGCCACACAATTAAGAAATAACAACGCAGGTGCGAACTGCCGAATCTCGCCTCTTCGCTAAAGAATGGTAAGTTTGGATGTATACTTTGTATATGAGTGTGAAATGGGAGTACGATTTCATTACTATTAGTGAATGATCGATTCATCTGGATACGTAGGCATTATAATATATTTTTTTTAATTTTCCAACAATGTTTCTTTTATTGTCTGCTGTTTAGGCGTTTGTTTACATTGCCTCGCATGTGTCTACACAACTATTCCTTACAAAAAAACTGTGGCGCTTTTCTGTTCAAAGGCTGCTGAAAAAGTCATCAAAAGATATAGAATGTCAACAACTTTTCATCTGACTTCCTCTATCTTTTCTGATGACTTTCTTTTGACTATTGGTCAATTTTTAATAAAAAGTCAGCAGACTTGTTTTCGCCTCCAGGATGCTCTTTCTGTAGCTCTTCAATTGAAAAGCTACAGCTTTTCAATCGAAAAAAACAAATGGTTTAGAGATTAGCTATTCATTCAACACAAATTTTGCTGGTTTAGTGGGGTTTTCCACTCTGCTACAAATTGGCTGACGTAGAATTACGTTAAAATGATAGACACGCGAGTTTAAAACACATTTATTTATATTATAAATGAATGTCGCTCTGGTATTTGAACGCACTACAAACATCCCTTCATTGCACAATAAAAACGAACACGAACAAAACACCATGAAGCACTACACACCTGAATGACAACCCCATTGATTGCTCCAGAGCATTATAGCCTACATTTTGAAGGTAATCATTTGGCTGGTGACCACCTGAGCACTAATAAAGGTTCCAAGGATCCGATCTCCTTCTCGCGAGTATGTCAAATGGGAAACAGTGTTCCGAAGTTAGAGGACTCTATCTCTCACCAAAGAGCACTGGTACAACTAATACTAATTCGGCGTAGTTGCTAAACCAACATCCACCAAAACGTCTCCTGGAAGAAATGTTATCACTTCTCTACAGACACCACTCAGGACGAAGCGAATCAAAGCAGTTGCTCCTCTTTAAAATGGTTATTTTGCTTTTCTTTACTAGGTGACAATTTTAATAGTGTCAATTGAATCAGTATAGCTACGCAAACGGCAGGGAATGTCTTTCGAAAGATTCGTTTGAAGACATAAATCACGGCGGAAAACATGGAGCATGCTCCATGTTGTCCGCCGTGCTTTAACTGCGCGCGCGCGCTCGAGGTGCGTGAGACGGCGAAGCGTTTTCAAGGGTAGAAATTTCGCGCTGGAGGCGGGGCAACTGAAGCTGATCCCTACCGTTGTCACAATGTCAGAGACTATTGAGAATCTCAGTGACTTTTGACGTCTAGTCAAGATGTACCGTGTTCAAATAAAAGTCAACAGAAGGTCTGTAGTTTTTCTATTGACACTGGGTACAAAGAGGCGACTGAACAATTTCAACACGAAGTAAACAGAACGTCTGCAGTCTTTCTGATGACGCTTTCAACAGGAAGTCAGCTGAAAACAAATCAGTGTAACTTTAACAGAAATTCAACAGTTTTTCTTTGACTCAGGCTGAAGAAAATCACCAGAAATGACTTAACAAAATCAACATACTTTCTGTTGACAATGTAAACAGCAAGTTAAAGTCAAAATAATGCAGTCAGAGTCTGCAAGAAGTCAACACGACTTTAAGAAAAAAACAAAAACCCTATTACAGGGGATCCTTTCCTTTGTCGTTTTGTATTGCTCTTGGAATTTTCCATTAAAGTTTACCACCACACATTATAGAGTCCTTGGACTGCTTTGTTGATTTGTTTTATTATAATATATATCCGGACTCGGAAAACAAATGTCCTAAAAACGCAGTGTTATTAATATTTTCTATTTACATATATTTAATAAAAACTCTAAAATATACATTTCAGTGTCTTAGAGCAAAAAAAAAAAAAAGATGGAAATGGGTAGACATGAAAATAATAAATGAAGCACAGCAGAAGGAGCTCCTCCACCCAGCTTGAGACTGAATGTAAAGGGTCAGGTCAACAGTATTCGAACTTTATGTGCAGACCGCTTAGATTTTTGCCTTGACATTCATGCAAGGCAGAAAAAAAGCAATATGAGCAATGCCCACCCCCTCAACTGGCAGCTAGAGCCAGCGGCCAAAATATCTGTAGTGAACATATGCCGCAAGCGCTTATCATTGCCACACTCTGGAGTTGGCAAAACACAGGGCTCGCGCTTATGGACTAGCTACTACCCGAATGCATGACGAGGCACTGATTATCACGAGCTCAAATCGAATATCCGCGCAGGGCTCGTGTACACGGCATGAGCCGCACTTAAATTTTGTCACAGCAGGTATCACAATGCTTGATGATGAACACCTGGAGATCGCATTGTTGACAACGCCAACAGTGCGATTCAAGAACTTGGTCATCAAACCTTGCAAAAAAGAGACTCACATAAAACGTACGCTTCCATTTATCCTTGAAATATACTTTTTTTCAAATTCAATGCCATCTGGTGTTTCAAATAGCAGTTTACCTTTTACCGTAGTAACGTCGGTAATCGATTCCAGTCTGCAGTATTATGCCGGGCACCGTCACTGTCTCTAGTCAACAGCAGTCGAGCAATGCGGTTTTACCTTACAATTATTTCTGGATCTCAATTTTGATGGTGGCAAATAACCAGTAAGGACGAAGCACCAACCCGAATTGAAGCCTGGATAAAATTGTATACATCGAAAGGTCTGTAAAGCGATTATGTACCGCGAACAGTTTCAGATGAACTCGAGTTAGAAATGAACGCTTACGCTATCTCATGTATACAATAGAATAATTTACTAAATACGTAACCGCGCGCGTTCCATTCTAGGAATCTGTGCCCTGCAGCGGAGTGCGCATGGGTTTTGTTCCCACTGATCCCCACAGTGCATTACGTGGCATTATGCCGCGTTGAGGAGCTTAGAGTATTGGAATAAGTGTATTCCTTATCCTTCGTCGCATCGTACTAACATATTGAATGCATAGGCCTCGCATCATCCGCTTCGGAACATCTACAGCTTCTTTAATCATCAGTAAAAGAATTTGGTAAGTTATGTTTATACAGTCGGAAGTTATAACCCTGTCACACGGGCATTTGAAAGGCTTTATAACAAGCTCCTTTATAAAATTGGCGAACCAGCGCACGCCGTAGGGCACGTGCGCACTCAACATCACGAGCTGACTGGCTGATTTTACAACGGAGCTTAGTGAAGAGGAGCTTTAGAACGCCGTCTTACAGGGGCATTAGTCTTAGTGGTCTTAGTGGGCGTCTGGTGTCTCAGCAGTATGTGAGCAATCTAGCCAGTGCGGTAAAAACTGTAGCTTACCCTACCGAAAAATCCGGTATAACTTTTCGCTATCCGGATTATGGAACCGGAAATTTGTTTCTGGAAACCCGAAATCCAGATTGCAGACAAAGGAATAATTTCTGAAAACCTAAATTCCAGATAGAGTCCAGATAGAATCCAGATAGATTTCCGGTTCCATAATCCGGATAGCGAAAAGTTATACCGGATTTTTCGGTAGGGTAGGGTCTTTCACGTGAACCACGCAGTAGTAATACACGGCCGCACGCCGGTACGATGCTCATCCAGATCGAAACAGGCAGGGGTGGGGATTGAGCCCAGGATTCCTGGGATCTACAGCGCGTGCTTTCGCTCCAAGTGCTCCGAGCTGGTGTGCACTAGCGCACTAGGCCACCGATCCCCTCAGTTACAGTGTACAAGAATACGGGGTAGTGTTGGGAGCGGAGCGGCTCGCGTGAGGCGTGTGGTGTCATTCGCTATTAGCGGCGAGATCTTTCGGTGGCGCCCTCGTACGGTTACCTTTGGTGACGTCATTGCCTTGCGAGCAACAAGTTCGATGGTGTTTGCAATTAGCATGGCGGAAGCTTGAAATCATAGCGTTCTTCAACCAACACTGTCAACACCGTCAAAATTGAAGTCCTCACGTTCCTCTTATTTCCGTCCATGAGAACTCCTTTGCTGACGTCATAGTCAGCATTCGGCCAATCGTGGAAGGACGACCACAGCGACGCTTTCGATCGCACACATCGCCAATACGTGTCGACACCGGTGCTTCGGCAGAAAGGTCAGTAGGGTGGAGGTCGTGCACGCGCACCGCGTGCACGCACACGTGCGGCGGCACTGCGGACTGCAGAGACCTTCTGCTGCCCAGTCGACTGCAGCGCAGCGATTGTTGTCTGCACACTAAGCCTCACAAGTTCCCATACTCGAGTCGCGCCGGTCCAAACACTACCCCCTATTCTAGTACACTGTAATTCAGCAACCACAAGGCGGCCATTACCACGACACAGATGCCATACCTCAGATGATGATAGTGATCACAATGACCAGACTGAATTTCGGAAACGGTCTATACTGCAGCGACGATTTCAGCTTCTTGTTCCGTAGCGTTGTGTGCGAGTATACTTAAATCCGAATAGTGCGACTAAGCTTGTGTACAGCGATGAATATTCTTACCCAACATCATTGCACGGGCCCTTTACAGAGGGTTTGTGAGCGAAAGTCCAAAAGAGCTCAGGTCGTAGTCGTAAGTTCCATGTTCGTCAATACCCTTATCTGAGAAGCAGAGGCACCGCGTTATCATTTAGTTTTTACACCTCGTGCAACAAAAATGGTGAAAGGAGAAGTGCTTAAAAATATGACAAGTACACCTAGTGAGTCAATGGTCAATCTGTAAGGAAGGACCTATACACCGTGTCAGACTTAGTATGTAACGCTGTCAAAGCTACTCTTGCAAGAGCGTCACTTCATCCGATACTATGATTTCGTTTGCGCGAGAACGCGTGCAAATGATCTGCCAGTTCAAACGCCACGCTAGCGCCAGAAGCTTTGACAGCGTTGTGCACATGTCCGAAACAGAGTACATGTACCACATCCGTTCTAAGCGGAAACTGTAAGAAAACAATCCCTAAGAACTAAGGGTGAGAACTTATTGATATTCTGCACCCAGCCTAGGCTCGTTTCTTATTGTGTGTTGTTGTAGTACATAACTTTCCGCGGCCGAACGTCTAACGTCTGGATTGCAAATAATCAATATGATTTAGAGATAAAGAAGAGATAGCAACCATTTTTTTTCGTTTCTTAACGCGCACAAAATTATTATTTTGGAATGTTCGTGGTAGATGCATCTGAACACAGCAGCGAAAACAAAAACATGTTATTCTTTATTGCAAACAACCCTTCATAAAAATAACAAATATTGTGCCACTTTCAAATTTTGAATTCAATAGGATGTCGAATAAAATGCTACAGGGTGGGGGAACCGAAGGATAGGTCTTTGAATAAAAGTTCCCGCTATTCTAGTAAATAAACGGTTCCTTCTCGACCAATGGGAACGGCGTTTTCCTAGCTGCCATGCCACGCACACTTTAATATCGGTAATCCCTTTTCTTAAGATGCCGTTTTGTCCCCCGAGTGATTATAGCGAATGGTATGAACATAATAAAGTTGCGAAAGAAATATGAACTTTTAAAAAGAACAAAAAATTTGGGCTGAAGAAGCAGCAGCTTTTGCTTTTCCTGTCTTAAGCGCCGTTCACATATGTGCGACCGAGTACGACCGAGAGAGACCAGACCGGTTTTTCAGCCTCTTGCGACGTCTTAGGACCGGATGCGCCGCAGCGGAGCTGGTCTTAAAAGATCGCAAGAGGCTTAAAAACCGATCTGGTCTCTCTCGGTCTTACTCGGTCGCAAGAGTCTGAACGGGCCTTTAGTCATTTTTGAGTGTGCGGCTTCCAGAATTGAAAACCAACATTCAACACAATAAAGTTATGCTAGACCTTCCATAGAACAATTTGTATAACCAACGAATAATATACAGTAAACGACCTTATTTTCGCTGGCTAGGCATTTCGTGATTTCCGCGAAGTGCGGGTTTCGTACGTTTCGCGGGAACAAACTTTCATGATTGAGGATGGTTTGTGATGTATTCATCACTATGGTATAATATATACGCGGTATTTATCCTTCACGATAATAGTTGTGGAGTTTGCGAAAGTTAAGTCCTCGCGAAAAAGAGGACGTCTATAGCATGTAGATCAATATGTAGAGCAAACAATATTTTAATACACATGGCGCACTTAAAATTTATGTATAAAAAATCATACGAAATGCATTCACGCATATTGACCGTACCCTGCAACTATTAAAAACAAAAAAAAGATACAAATAATTTTTTTTTTCCTTCGGGATTTCTTGTTGGAAGAAATACTGCCCCGGACCCATTAGGCGAAGACAAACGGTGTGCTTGAGCGATGACAGCTCAAACAATAAATCAGTTCAAGAATCTTCTTCTGCATGAGGAGGTAGATAGCGAATAATACACTATCTTTCCGTGCAATGTGAGCAGATTTATCACGTAGAATATTTACAAAAAGGGAAAAAACAATATCGTTCTAATGAAGCCTTACTTGCACTCAAGACGTCTACATGAGATCGAGTACACAATTATATTTTGACTTCAGTCCCCATTGAATAAATTTTCTCTAGTACTACTATTCACTGTCGAGCATGCAAAAAAATTGGTATTACTTGCACTTGCAGAGAAGCTCGCCGTTTCTCCAAAGTGGCAGCAAGGCTTTGTTAGATGTCGTAGTTAAGGTTAAGTCTTGAGAAAAAATAAAAAAAGAAACCCGTCGGTTACCAAGCCAAGCGTATGCTCCGTAGCTTTACTTTCAGCATTTTAGTGTGAGCCTCCGATTTATTCGTGTTATTTTTTATGCTTGATTGAAGCACCTTCACACCAGTCAGAAGTCCATAACAAGTTGTCATATATTTCGGCTTCGAAAGATTTTAGGAGTTATGAATGGAAAAAAAAAGGAAAAAAAGGAATCAACAGCACGTAAAGACGTAAGAACTGCGAGCTTTGGTTCGGTTAAATAGGGGGTAGACCTAAAGCTAGCCGCCTTTGTGTCTACTACACTCCTCGAACTCTTTAAAACGCAAAACGCCGGCGTCCGGCGTTCGGCTCCCGCATGGAAACACGTTCGACTACTGCCCTGGAGACAAAGGCGGCTATAACCTTAGGTCTACCCCTTATTTAACCGAACCAGAGCTCGGAGTTCTGATGCCCACGCGCGCTCTCGTCTCCTCCTCTCCCTAAACTTTCTCGGCGCATACTCCCAGACGAGGTGAGAAGGTTAAGGGGAGGTTCCGTTTTCCAGCCCCCAGCGAGAAACTTCCTACGTTAATAGAGAGTTTTAGGAAATCGTTTTTGCACAAACCGATACGGTACGATTGGCAATCTGCTACGCACCGCGCATATGCGAGTCTTCTGCGATAGCGCATGCGCAGTTCGTACCGGAGGGCCCATTGTACCGTATCGGATGTGCAAGAGCGGTTATCTAAAACTCCCTACTACCTTAGACAACACGTCGGTGTCTGGTGCACCTCGAGCGCGTGCGCGACGAAAGTGCGCGGCGGAAGACGTGAAGCGCGTGCTGGAGGCTATGCGTTTGAAAAGCAGGCCCTGCCATTGCCATTCTGCCAGTGACGATAGCGGTGTTCACTGGACGCCATATTTGAGGGTGCTGTTTTGAGCGCAGGCTCAGAACAAACTCACATTAATAGGCTGCTAAGATCCGACAATTCCGATGGTGTGGAATTCACGTTTCAAAATGAGAGTGGGAGCTCCCCATCAGCATGCGCTCAGCAGTGACGCGCAGAGGTATGGCTACCGGTGAATACTCTCAGCACGGAGTGTTCACTGGCGGCCATAGCTGTGTGCGCGACTTCTGAGCGCGTGTTGTTGGCGAGCTTCCACAGGTCCTTTTGCAATGTGCATTCCGCACCATCAAAGTTGCCGGTCTTAGTAACCTATTAATGTGAGCTTGTTCTGAGCATGCGCTCTAAACAGCACCCTCAAATATGGCGTTGAGTGAAAAACCCCACTAGTGCCTTTCATTCCAGTCTAAACTGAGTGCACAAAGTGCGATGTCCTATTCCAACCAATAGAGCTGAAACTCGCGTGGAGCGCGGTTCTGACAGAGCCGCCTGTTGCATGTTTTTGAAAAGTGTGTTGCACGCTGAGGCCACGACAACACCCTTCCGGCGCTTTATGCAACGTTCTACACTTCCTTGTCGTCTGCTAGTGACAGGTCACTTCTCAACCGTGGCAGGACTGTCCACATGGACGCCTTGATCACCAGGTTTTCTCAAACCTCACGCTCTAGTTAGAAAGGTTATAACAATAGCTTTGCGACGAGCTAGTGGCTCACCTTGACCCCCATGGCTCAAGGACGCCTTTAGTGCGTTGCATTCCCAGGTAGATATTCAAATCTGTAGGTGTGAATTATGCATTACAAAGTCGCTAACCACCTTCTCTATCATATTACTCTTTGCCAATAACTTTCAATGTTCGGATATCTGACGTGCTTTTATGAAGGCTCTGAGATTTTTCGAATATGTATCCCGCGAATTCAGAGTTGCGTTTGAGCAACTCACTGTTTTGTAGAAGTGTCATGTAATGTTTAGTAGAATCGTTGTTGTGTAACTCCCTCAAGCTGCCGAGCTATAGGGGGCATGTGCTTTGTCAGGCACCACACCTTTATCTCTGCTCCCCACGCGGTAAATGCGCGAAATAAATAATAAAAAAACTGTGGATTGATTTCCGTGTAGTCATACATCAGGATTCTGTATAAATTGTTCTCAGAAAGTTCGCGATAAATTTATGCTGTTACATGAATATGTTTTACCGCTTGGTTAAACGAAGGGACGTCACCTCCACTTTTTCACTGGTAGCCGAGACGGAAGTATCGAGGTTGGCGTCACGTGTGCCGAAGGGGACTGTTCTTGTCCTCAGCGTGCATCACAGTTTGCAGGGAAATACGACAGGTGGCTCTGGTAGTAGCTCGCGCCTCGCGGAGCGGCGTTTCAGCTTCTATTGACCGCAATAGTACAACAGTAAGACAAGAGGTCAAGAACTCCACGCGATCTGGCGTTTTCTTCTGAGGAGCGCTTGACTGGCGGCTTGCCTTAGAACTTGTGCTGACATCAAGGGACTCTTCTATGTGAAGCAGACAGATGGGTCCCATAACCGCAAACAATCTGCCTCTATCACTTCTGTCGGTGTCACCGTCGTGTGAATAAAATGAGGAAAAGGATCCAGGAAGAGGCAAGTGCAGCAATCACTCGTGCGAGGATAAGTTACAGGAAATAATAATAAGCCGCCTTTTGTAGAGTGTTTTTTGCCACTTTATGTATTTATTGGTTCACTGTTCATCTTCTTAAGAACGCCTACAATTCATGACCTTGTGGATACTTCCATACTTTCACTCAGACAACTGTGACCATATGCCCAGACAGAGATGATAACGGCAGTTAATTTGCCTTCAGATGGCCAAGCCCTTGAACTCAGCACTAGTTCGAACGTAAGCCAGCAGTTAAACGTTTCTAATAAAAAAGCGCCTGATCGCGGGGACTTAGGGTCAGGCGGACCGAATGAAACATGGCGCAAAAACGCGACATTTTGAGTGTAGCGTAATCTGTATTCAAATCTTGCAATGTTATTAATGGGATCCTTTGCCGACATGTGGCGATTGTTTTTCCGCTTTACTTGGCAGAAAATGTGCTACAATTAGTGCAAATATCCCGACAAAAAACAAAACCCGCCTATCTTTTGTGGGTGTACAAGCAGCCAAAATGGGGTTAGGTTCTGCCCTTGCATTTTTCTGGAGGCCTGTAGCTGTGTTTGGGAATTTAGTGCACCAGATTGAGCCCTCACTTTATTAGAATACCCCTACCGAAAAAAAAAAACAGTATAACTTTTCGCTAACTCGAATATGGAACAGGAAACCAACTAGATTCCTTGCTGGAAACCGGAAATCCAGTTTGCAGACCATAAATCCAGTTAGATTTCCTGTTCCATAATCCAGTTAGCGAAAAGTTATACCGATTTGTTTCGGTAGGTAACTGACGATAAACTTCTATTGCTCTAGGTTTCGTTTATTAAGACAAAATAATAGTTTAAATATGAACATATTCGAGGTGCCAAAAGCGACACTATCGCCATCAGCAAGTGTAAAAAGAGTTTTGGTGGTTTCACTGTTCCTTTCTGATTGATGGATTTTTTCTCTTTCGTGGTCTTGGATACTCCGGAGCTAGAACAAAACAGTTAACCCTTAATTGTGCAAAAAGTACACGAAGAAAGCACTTGAAAGCGCGCATCGGCGGCATAATTCATGCTGCAGCAAATGCCTTCGGTAATCTGAGTACGTACTCCAAAGCCATGCAAGAAAACTCAAATGATGTGAGGATGAACTGCATTTTAGAAGTCAGTTAGGATTTAAACAATCTTTTTTTTTAATCAGCAAGAAGAAAAAAAGAATTCTTGTGGAGCCTATTGTTTGCATGGGGATGTTCATTTTTTGGGCTGGCGTACAATGATGCGCAGAGGAGAGTTTACACTTACTGCGAAGCGAATTAAACCGAGGGTGAATATTATTCAGTGTGCAAAATATAGCCTGCAAACTCTTTCCTATTAACTGAATAAGCCGGTAAATCAGAAGTCAAAGTAAAAGTAAAGTCAAAGATTATTTCGGTACAAATGATTTTAATGAAAATACAAATTATGATCAGGCAAGGGTCCAAAGATTAAAAAAAAACTGTTTAAGGGTTCCCGCTTTTTTAAAAGGGTGAGTAGGCGATTCACTGATTCAGGATACATATAGCTAATCAATTTTAAAAGGCGACAAAACGAATGACGACACGGATTGTTAACGCGCCTCTGTTCTTGCTACAAATAGTAAACAACAAAAACTCCTAGAGTGTGCGACTTCCGTTTATAAAAGAATATACTTTTAACAAAAAAAAACATACCACAGTTGAAGAGCCTAGTTTTTATGATTCAAAAAAATGAGCGGCACGCAGTTTGATCTTCATTGCTGTTTGACAAGATATGAATGAGTGAAAACATACATGGGAAGGAATCAGTAGTTTACTGGCTGCAAATGCTCTTTTGTAAAAAAAACATTATCATCTCTGATTTGAGTATACTGCAAAAGTATCAAGACCTCAAAGAATCAAGAAAACAATCTTTTTAAATCGCTTTACTGAACACCAAAAAAAATGAATATGTAATGTTATTAATTTACGCGAACGCACGCTAGCTTTTCCCTTCACGCAGCACAATCTGGGAACAAAATAAGGAAAAAACGAGCAGCGTCTGCCCCGTCAAACCGAAGCCAGAAGAAGCGCTCTGTCTGCGTATACGTCGTTCGTGATCCCTTGTGCGTATGTCTGCGTGTGTTTGCTTGTTTAGTGTGCAGCTGTTAATACATTATAACTCCCGTAAATTGCCGTGGAAGCGCCCAGCCCACTTTCTCTGAAGATTGGGTTAGTCTAGGCATGGCGCTTGCTCAGTAAACTCGGGCACTTAACGATAATTTGCAGAATTTCAAAGTTTTGGAAATGTTAAATGTGGCCGCTTGAACCAAAGTGGGCGCTTCCGCGGTATTTTACGGCTTATCAGCACAAACTGCCGCCCGATGTAGTGCCAATTATATTTTGTCTCTTTCAGAAACGCAATTCGGGTAGAAATGCGCTGAGCGGACGCTGTGCAGTGGGTATAGTTAAATGTCGGCCATCCATCCCAACTTGGTCATTGTACACGAGTCACAATTCGAAAGTCCGCCAAGGCATCGAGTATAATAGAGCAGTGCTTAGATCCAATTCCCGAACCGGATTTGACTGTCGTCACGCTGGGACAATCCCTGTGACCGTACGCCAATATACCGACCCCACTATCACGTCAGAACACACGGAGGAGAAAGGACTAAACAATAAAGGTATTTTTGATTATTAAGATTACAGCATGTCAAGCAAGCTTCTTATTTAATGGTGTCGTGGTAGTATACTTCTGTGAAACTTGCGAAATGATCCCAGTAAAAATTGCGTAAAATTAGAACTCGCCAATGCTTGAAGGGACCTTCACCTGAGAAGATAAAAAATAAAAAAATATTTAAATTGAGGAAAATATTTATAACAAAATCTCAGGTGCCGAGAGTAGTGACTAAGAAACAAGAAATAAGCCCATCTTGTTAGCTGAAAAAGTTATACAAGATACTAGAAGTTGAAACATCACACGACCAAGAGCAAATGTGCAAAATATAGCCACTTATAGTCCGCTACAACTCGGGAATTTAGGCGGAGGGTAAGGAACGCGGGGAACGAGGAAGCAGACAGAACGCTGGACAGGAGAGGAGAAACCTCCTCCTCTCTCCAGCGTTCCGTCTGCTTCCTCCTACCCGGCATTCTTTTCCCTCGCCCTACCGTCTTGAGCAGCAACGGACCATAGCCATTTATTTTACCAGTCCAAGAAATTACTCTTTCGCTTGATATTTTTTTAGGCTTTGTTGGCTGAATACAAAATAGCCAAACACTCATCTAAAAACATGCACCCTTCAATGCATCAGAGCTATTCTAGCTTTGGAAAAAGCGCTAGAGCGATTTCACCCATCCAGTTGACGTCGAAAGAAGAAACTTCTAACGCAAGTCTAAGCCCACCTACCAGGTTCTAGAAAAAAGAAGGTGACACCGCAAAAAACGACACAAAATGACGCCACAAGGCCCGCCAAATCTAGCGAATCAGAGTCCATTCTCTACAGAATCTACCCTGAGTGTATGGAAAGCTCCGTGCGCCAGCGGTAGGGACTCCTGAGAATCGATAACGCAGGTCCTCATCAATCAATCACGGACTCATCAATCCGGCTTGAGAAAGGCCTCGCCCGAGAGCTGGGCGGGGAACTCGCCAGCGAAAATAAAGCTCGTGAAAAACCATTAGACTGAATACGGAGCTCTATACGAAGTAAGAAAATCGAAAATCAATCACGTGTGCCGTTTTCAAAGCCGGGCTGCCGCCTGCACTGTTTGAGGACTATGATCTCTTTCGGGCAAAGCGCACTTAAGGTTTCGAAGGCTTTCAAACGTTCCTCCTTTTTTAAGGCTTTCTTTATTTTCACACCCTCGACTGGTGTTGGAAACGGTATTCTAATGATTTCGGCACCTTCGATTTGCGTGCGTTTATATGCATAAAGTTTGACTTTTGTTTGACTCTAAGACCTTCCAAGTATATTTTCCAGCCTGAAGAAAGTTATCACAGAGTTTGTCATTGAAAAATAGCTCTGATGGTCGTTTCTTCCGCCTCCCTATTTTATGCGTGCATTTGCTGTGAAGTACGCTAAGTCATTTTGACATCTAAAACTCCATGAAATGCCGGTGGCAGCTGATTGCTTGATACCTCCCTTCTACATTTTTCTGCGCATGTAGACCAACTGCATCTGGTATTTTTAAGCCTACAAATAACAAATCATCATCGCATTAAAATAAATCCCTTCTTGTAAAGGTGCGGCCGTAAGGACTAGCATATATGGCACCTTTAAAAATTCGAATTCCAAACGTACATACCTGAAATTAGGCACACGAGTGTAGTTTCCCCAGCGGTTTCATGTCTATTATTAGAGCTCAAGTTATAGGTAGTGAAATGTAAGTAGAAGTAGTAAAATATAAACACAAGATATATTTGTTATGTCCTTTACCAGCCTGTTTTTCGTCTGCACACTGGTTTATGAGCTCTTTCTCATGTGGCTTGCTGAACCAAAAAACGCTATAAAGCAATAGCAGAGGCTGGCGATGAGCAAGGCACTCGCGATAATTAAGAGTTTTGACAAAATACTAGAACAAAGACCTCCAGGGAGCATGCTCAAAAACCGGTGTGCAGACGGCGAACATCCGATATAGGGCATGGCAGACGCGTGGCCGCCGTTTATGCTCTAGTTTTTATATTTCACCTCCTCTGACTTGAGCTGTGAAAAAAAAAAAGAAGAAAAAAGAAATACACATAAATTCTTGCGAGACTGCGTCCACGTGACACATTTCGGGGATGTACGTCTGAAAGTCGAATTTCGCAAAACGTGCCGAATCGGTTAGTTCTAGCCTCCGCACACTGTACGTGAGCTATGTCAGAACTGATCCGGGCTATATACTGGATAAAATATAAAGGCTCAAGGGTCAAGGAGTTGTCTAACTTTTCTCAACATGTAGGCTTGGCACCGCAGCTAACATTCGAAGCTCTTAATGGTTTGAAAAGATATAATAATGATACATGTAGCATTTAAGATGACATTAAGACGACCATCGTTCCCCAACATTCACTTCAAGTATTTGACACAGCTATTCCGCCCTTTCTATATTAGAAATATCTAAGTGATTGCAGAATTTGAATTCTCCATAGGGTTTTCTTCTACCACAGACGTGTTAAAAATCTTCGCAACTATTGCCTCAACCAGACACACCAAGACAGCCCAGCCCCAACTGGCAACAGGCCAACTAAGCACGACTTGGCCATTGTGTTACAGCGACACTGGCACCCATCTTAGACAGCTAGACTGAATCTGCGGCATTTCAACCCCAGTTCAAACTGTCGAAAGAACTCTTCTCTGAACTAAGCTCTGGAAGGCAGTTCCAACTTGAAACCGGCCAAGTCAACAAGACGAATGTGTCCTGTACTAGCAACAACGCGTTCGAGGAACTTCATCACTAAAGCAAACTCTGTATGCATCGCTTCCCTACCAGACTCACGAAGGCAGCTCCAACTGGCAACTTACCAACTCAGCACGATGCGTTCATACGTTGCAGGAACACCGGCACCTCTCTAATATAGAAGTCTCAAGCTGCGGCACTTCATCCCCAGAACCGAAATCCCTAAGCGCTTATCCCCCAAACCATACTCGCGAAGACAGCGTCAAACTGGCAACCGACCAACTCAGCACGATGCGTCCATCCTGTCGCAGCAGAACCACCGGAACCCGTCTAATAAGAAAGACTCGATCGGCGGCACTTCATCCCCAAAACCAAACTCCCTAACCGTACTCACGCAGACAGCCCCAAACTGGCAACCGACCAACTCAGCACGACCCAGACCATCGGCTCTCCCAGGCAGAAAGCGCCGAATCAGCAACCGACTCAGCGAAAGACGCAAAGAAAAAAAAGAACCCACTTCCCGCAATTTTACGACGCAGGACAACGCGCCCGCGGTAAACCCTCCGATGCAGGAAAGGGATTGGGGAAAGGATTGGGAATAGGCAGGAGGGACGAAGGAGAGAGAAAGCGCGAGAATGTGCGCGACAGCGGTCACTAATTACGATTGGGGTGACAAACACTTACGACCCGTTCCTTGCCACGTTCCCTTCCCCGTCCAGGCCTATCTCTTCCCCTCCTGGAAGAATCCCTAACGTCTGATGCTCACTTTCCCAACCACACAACAGCGCCTTCCTCTTTTCCCTGTAGAGAGGGAGAACGCGTCGGACGTGATGGCGTACTCGTTAGGGACCGAACACGTCCGCAGTTCCCGCCCGGGAGAATGGGATGAAATTAACGGCAGATTGGCTGAAGGTAGACGGGTTTACTTTTGGGAGAGTAACGATACTGGCTTACTAGGAATCCGTGCGGCCTAGGTGTTTCGTGCAGCTGGTAATTCGGTGTCTCTATTGCGTCCAATATAATTGTTTTTCACGTATGACACTTCGTTACATTTCCTCAAAGTTACACAAAATAATTAAAATCAGTTTTATTTAATTTGTTTACTCTGATCTTCCTTTCAATAAACAATAATTCGAAGTATTCGGCTGCTTTATTAGAGTTGGGAGTACCGGAAATATATGTGATAGCTGAGTCACTGACGGTTAGTTGTTTTGATATATTTTATAATTTGGGGTTGGTGTTTCTTTGTTTAAACCAATATTGCTACTCCGAATTAACGTGTTTTTTTTAAATCTGGCTTGAAACGAATATTGTCAATATTTTAGATTGGTATGGTACGGATGATGGGGTTTTGGGGATAGGTCATCATTGTGTGACCTTGTGACGCACTTCCTCATCGATTTGTCAGCTATATTTCAGATAGCTGGCGATTCGCCTACCTAACCTAACCTAAGCTAACACCCCATCATTTGTTATGCTTGGCGAGGGTTCCACAACAGTCTCTTGGTGGTTAAAATTTTGTTCTCTTTTCTCATCGGGCATTTTAGTCCTTGCAAAGCAAGAAGTAACATTCTTTGAACTCTAAACAATAATCTACTACAACTACTGAGATCCTAAATATTTCCTAATTGAATAGAGAAGCCCCTTTTATCACAAAAAAAATAACTGTTAATATTTTATATGTGTAACAAGCTCAAAAAAAGTATTTATTGCAGATAAAAACAAAGAAACTACGCCGATTTAAGAAGAAACAGGTAAAAACCAAAAATTGCAAACTTTATGCCCTGGGGCCACTTTTTGTGGCAACGCAGTCGAAGGTACAGGCACACGTGCCCTTTCCCAGACCGAGCGCCGATTAAAACTGTGCGCTCTCTCCTCCTCTCTTCGGAAATACCAAAAAAGGCGCCCCGGAGTATAGTCATAATACAAATCCTTACCTAAAATACTTGTCACTGGTCTGCAACGTTCCGAAGAAAAGAAAAACAACAACCACAACAACTTACCGGAGATGGTCTTCACTTGTAGCTCGACCCTGGTCCGAGCCTGTCTCTTGGGAGATCCGCCGTCTTCGGCAATAACCGTGAACCCGATTGTGGGCTCGGAGACGTCGGCGAGGCTTCGGTTGAGCATCACCTCTCCGGTGATGCCGTCCAGGGCCAGGTACCGTAGCGCCCGCGTGGACTCCGGTCCAGGCTCCAGGCGATAGTAGACCTCGGCGTTGTACGGCACCGAGTCCGCGTCGTGGGCCCGCACCTGGACGACCCGGTAGCCGGGCCTGGTCCTGGTCTGATGCACCTCGCTGCGGTACAGGGCACGCTCAAAGACAGGAGGGTGCTCGTTGGGGACCGTGACTTCGATAAGAAGCGTCTTGACCTCCGTGAGTCCTTGGCTGACGGCTGCGACCATGACCTGTAAAGACAGTGAGGGTATTTGAAGACACGTAACCAAGGACGATAGACGTTTGCAAGCAGCTACACTTCAAAAGTCATTCTAGCCATCGTACACTTTAAAAAGTGCGTGAGTTCGCTTGCGTGCAGAGCAAGAACAAAGAAAATCACGGCGAACAACATATGAATCCTAGCAAACGACAAAGCTATGAATACACTTAGACTGAGGTGCCCGGAGCGCGTCTCCGGTAGTCTGTTTAGTGTTCTATTCCGCCCATGCACCAAAAGTGGTCCCGAAACGGCAACAAAGAATGTCATAAAATCGCCCGAAAAATCGCCAAAAACACAGGAGGACAAAAATGTTGGACGATAGAGGTCGCCCTGTATCGTCCAACCCATTTGTCCTTTGGTATTTTTTCTGCTTCTTTAGATAATCCTAGTCCAACTGGCCCAAAGTGTCATTTTAACAGCACAAAAAGAAGAAAAACCGGGGTGTCATCCTTTCGGACGTCGCGATCCTGGCAGTTGGTGGTAGAAATGCTGGCGAAAAGCACGAGCGAACGTGAGTGTCGCTGTTGTCGCGGCGCCTCAAACTCTTCGCTGCCGAAGCTTCCGCGAACGGGTAGGCTGGAGAGCAGTATGCCCAGTGGAGCAGACGTGTGCCACTTACACCACCGCTGCTGTGACACCGCCAGGTTCGAGGCCGGCGACAGCGTGAGACTTCTATGACGTCATCGGGTGACCATCGAAGGACCAGTCGTTTGGACGCGGTAAACAGACCGCGTACTCCAGACACCCTAATACAGACCGAAACATTTTTCCATACATGTACGTAACGCATTACAAGTAACGAGTTACTGGTACCTGAATTACGCATTTTCGGTAACGAGTAACGTATTTAGTTACTTTTGTGAAAAGGAACGAGTAACGGTATTAGTTACTTTGAAGGCGAAGTAACGAGTAACGGTATCTCGTTACTTTTGAGGAGTAACGTGTACAACACCGCTTAAACGGCCTTGTTTTTATTCTATCCTGAATATGCCTCTATCGCGACGAAGGCACATGGGCAACCCGAAGAACAACTAAACAGTATGACAGTGCAGCAACATTTATGCCGAACACGTCATTCGAACAGTTCGACTGGTGTGTCCAGCGATAAACGTTGCTGTATTTGACTATACTGCTGGGAATGTGCTTCATTCAGCGAACAGATAAGGTTCGTTGGTTGAACCTCCTAGAACAGGGTACGGACCGAATGTAAACCCGGAGGTTGCAAACACGGGAAGGCACATAACCCATTACCCGCTGTTCTCAATGACGGCGCAGTTCCCGAAAATTCACCAGCTCTTCCTGAAGCACAACACCGCCGTTCCTTCGAGCGCGTCAGTCAGAACGGCGCTTCAGCGTCGCCGGAGATTTATTTTCAAGGAAGCGGGAAACGCAACTGATGAAAACTTCGAGAGGCAGCTCTGCTTAAGGGCAATGACTGCTAAAAAGAAAACAATAAACCATAAAACAAAAGCCGTTCTGTAGCTGGTCGTCAAAGTAACGTGGCAAGCAACTCGTTACTTTGAGGTAACTCACGCGTTTCTTTGAGAATCGGTAACGAGTAACGTATTTAGTTACTTTTTGAGCGAGTAACGAGTAACGGTATTTAGTTACTTTTTGGGGTAACGTGTACATGTCTGCATTTTTCCGGGCACGATGCATTTTCTTAGTCTGATCACATTCCCAGCTTCTTTATTCACTAGGATGTACTGCTGCTCGACGTAATCGACCGCTTCCGTGTTCTGCAGGCAAACGAACTCACGTACTCCTATTTGTATAGTGTAGATGAAAAAATGTTTTGTTTGAGCGCCAGTCTAGCAAGCGTCAGCTTCGCGTACCTCTACTATCGTACACTCTTCGTGCGCCAGCAGCGAGATGGTTGCTGCCAGAGGTCGTATTTGCAAACGTCTATGCGCCAACACTATTGGACTGGAGATCGACCTAAAGGTGGCACTACTGTCGCGCTTTCATCATCATCAAAGCGGGGATTAAGGCATGGCTGCCCCATAGGCTCTCCACGTTCGCACGCGAGACTGTGGAGATTCTTGCGCTTATTTGGTCGCGCAGTATCGGGTGGGTAAACAATTTTATCGGAAAATGGTGCGGTACTGTTCGGTGCTTCACTGAAGATCGAATCGAGTTACCTGCGTACAACCTAAATTTAAATAATTGCTTGTGTGGATGCGTCGTTTGCTCTAGGCAGACGTTGGGAAGCATGGATCACCACGACGGATGCCTGTCTCCGGGTGAACTGCACTATGTATGTTATATATTTGATTCTTTTAAAATAGACGCCTCAGTTCACTACCATCGGAATTCAACGAAACAATAAATTCCAACCCGGTTAACAATACGGGTAGGGTGGGCTGTGAAATCGCAGGTTCTATCCATTTTTGTTTTTGCGGCGTTTAGCTTGTGCAGTAATATAAATATTTAGCATGAAGAAAACTGAGTTGCTGTATAGGAAATTACCGTGTCTGTTGAGCTACGCTGCAGCAAATGTTTCCATTTACTGTGCCATGGTGTGGGTGAGTTTTGCAGAGTCGGAACAATTCTACTACGTTGCGATGAGGAGAGAGTGCTTCTTCTAGTTACGATCCGAAGCTGTTCGTTGGCAGGACACCTTAAATAACTGAAACGAACTATTTATTCTAATATGTCTGTCGCGAGTGGAACAAACGGGTGTAACCGAGCAACGCAGTACGTGAGTGTTATTAGATGCTTTTCTCGGTTG
This sequence comes from Ixodes ricinus, assembly GCA_037355805.1. Taxonomy (NCBI): domain Eukaryota; kingdom Metazoa; phylum Arthropoda; class Arachnida; order Ixodida; family Ixodidae; genus Ixodes; species Ixodes ricinus. The sequence continues at coordinate 26,892 of JAZHYW010038363.1, forward strand.
CGTAGGTTCACTCGCTTTAGTGTTCTCGGTCAAGGCCAGCGGATGTCAGAAGGATATTATTTATAAATTTCTGGCTACATAATCTTCTTTTGAAGTAGAGTAGACTGTGCAACCCCAACAATCGAGTCGCTCCACGACACGGACGGCCTCGGCCGCAGCGACACTATTTTATTGACGAGGGCTAGCGACCCTTACGATACTCTCCGAATACCCTCCGCCCTCAGCTAGCGCATATCCCTCTCCTGTAAGAAAACCACACAAAGAAAACTTCATTAGTAGAAGAGAGTGATATTTCCTTTGTAAATGACCACTCAACTTATCTGAAAAAAAAAGTGCAAAAATATGTCACTGCAAGGTGCCTACAATTCGCTATACCTTGCTCCATTAAACAACGTTGATCAGTTTACATTCTAAAACGAATTTCACACGCGCTAACGTTTCCCCACAGAGCCCTTAAGAAGCCGACCACAGATATCTACAAAGTGAACCTCAGCATACAAACATAAGAAGTTTTCATTGAAAAGCGACACACGCAAAGTGGCTCTAAACGTATCGTTCCTCACGCTCGCGTCGCTGCAGTGAGTAATGCCTCATAGCGCCTCATCCCGGACCTCTGTAGTTTTGTTTTTTTTGGTTAAAACAACTTTTGTTGTTACTGTAGATAGGAGTGACCGGTTCTCTAAGTGCACATTGGGAAAGTAGACACACGAGCATTTCTTCGGAGAGTAGCACAAATACCTATTCCATAGTCCACAGCGTAAATCAGCGCCGGCTGGAACGCGTCTATACCAGTGGCGTGTTCAGCGCCCTCTAGCGCCCGTGCAAGGCTAACGCAGCTAGCGGCGTTCAAGGAAAGCTCGGTAGAGGCCGCCAAGAGTCAAGGTGACGTCACGATGACGTAAAATATGTTGATCACCCCCTCCGGCAACTAGGACGGGTACAGCCGTTAACATCCATGTTTCCTCGGGGCGCTCTTTCTGCGCTCAAGCATAGGGTTCTTGTTTCCACCGCCTCAAAATATGGCGTTACGATCGGTGGCAGCCGTGGCAACGGCGCAACGGCGCAACCGGTGCAACGGTCGCCGACATCCGATGAGCGTGGTCGTCTGCTCCGAGTGTTCTCCGGAAAACGTGGTGTTCGCTCGGTCCGCGCTAATTTGACTTCGAAAGTTCTGGTGCTCTCGGAAGAGGATACCTTGGCTCTACTACGCTGCGAAATGGTGCGGGAACTCCAGCAAGTCGAAAGTCTTGTCGTTCTTTCTATTCCCAAAGGAGTTCCGAAGCGAGAGGTAAAGTTTCGTTTTTCGTCGCTTTCGTTTCAAGCCCATTTCATGTTGTGCGATCCTGGTTGCGATTTTCAGTCTCGTGCGGCAGAAACCCCGTGAACACAGCACTGAACACACGTTTGTTTTCGTTTTTTTTCTTACGTATCAGCGACGTTGCACCTGTAATTCGCAGGCTGATCGAACCGTACCATGTGCTAAGCGCACAGGACGACACTGGCATTTTTGGTGCTCTCTTTCTGCCCACAGACCCTTGTCTTATTTTTGTGGGCAAGCTTGAGTGCTTTCTGGCGTGCATTTTCAACCTGGTATACAAGGATGATGTGATGAAGAATCTTAGTGCTTTCATGACGGAACAGTCGGAGACCTTCTCTCCAGCAATCGGATAGAAGTTCGTCGAGATGTTCTGCTATAAACTCTGGTGAATTTACGCCTTTTAAAAGAAGAGATCTGCAAAAACCTCGTTTGAAAAGGTCTGCAGCTGATAGGAAAGCACAGAAACCGTAAAACAAGTCACCTATCAGCTGAGTAACAAAAAAAAATCATTTTTTGTCTACAAAACAATTGAAGTTTCTGCTGATCAAAACTGTGGTGGTGCGATATCTTTTATAAATGTATATTTCTTTCCTTGTGCTCTTACGTGCTTCTCGTGCCATCTGTTCTATTGTTCCGTAAATTTTATTATCTGTTTATATCTTTCATTGTATGTATGAGATCTGTGTAAATAATAAAGAATTTGTATGAAAAGTAAATGTGTGCTCCTTGCCTCCTACCCACTTGAGGAGCAGCTTCTCTGAAGTTGCCTACAGTGGTTTATGAAAAAAGATATAAAATAAAAGCCTCAGAAGACGAGAATGAAATCGAGGAGAAATAAAATCAGGAAAGCAAACGGCGGGGGGGGGGGGGGGGGGGGGGCAGCGGCAGCGGCGGCGAACCGGCCGCCTAGGACGCGACAGGACAACTTGCGCCATCTAGGGGCAAGTAGGGGCGGCCCGGCAGCAGTAGAGGCGGCGATTGTAACGCCATGTTTTGAGGCGGCGGAAACAAGAACCCTACGCTTGAGCGCAGAAAGAGCGCCCGGAGGGAACATGGATGTTAACGGCTGTACCCGTCCTAGTTGCCGGAGGGGGTGATCAACATATTTGACGTCGCCGTGACGTCACCCTACTTTTTCTCTTTTTTCGCTCATCGCTCGCTCTTTTCTCGCTTCTTCTCTCGCTCGGGCGCCCGGAGCGCGTTACAATAGCCAAGGCTACGGCTGCGCCGGCC
>JAZHYW010038371.1:0-29071 GCA_037355805.1 Ixodes ricinus
GTTACGTATTGCTGCGTCGTCTGCCTGCCTGCTATGCAGTTGGCGTCGCGACCGCTTGCGCCATCTCTTGTCTCCTGTGCGAAACGGCGCCGTGTTGTTTGAAGACCGGTGGCGTCGCTGCGTTTCCATAGAGAGCAAGCCTTTTCTTTCTTATTTTTCCTCAGGTAAGTTCGTTTTTGGAAAATTTTACAAAGAAAAAAAAAAAATGCACCATCTGTGGGCAACGCTGCACAAAGTCGTAGCGCGATATAAGAACCGAATTCTCCGGTCGATTTAAAGGTCGGTGCAACGATTTTATGATTAAAATAATTTGTATCTTGTCATTTTTACGTTGTTTATTATGTCCTGAGGAGAAACATCTCCTTCATTACAAAAAATGTCGCGATTTGGCTGCATAATCGCAGCGAAAAGTTTGAGCTTTTCCCCCACCTGCAGCCCCAAGCGGCAGCGCTGGGAAGGAACGATGGCGAAAGATTACGTGACCTCGCCTGTCTGTCTTTGCGCATAACGCCCGCTAATGTCAGCGGAGGGAGGGAGAGGAAGCGTCCCCCCCAGATAGCACACGGGAAGCTACATGGCACTCCGAATGACGTCACTGGGAGTGCGACCAGGTGACCCGGAAGGCTGGGAGAAGGAGTTGAGGTGCCTGAAATGCCAATGATGACGTTATGCAGCAACCAGGACACGCAGGCGAAATCGGTTTTCTGTCTTCATCGTAGCGGTCAGAGGTAAATCGCAAATTCACCGAAGTACAAGAGCGGCTTTCTGAGTCAGGAGTCGTTTAGCGAACGAAATATCTAATCTGCCTCAGCTCCTTGTCGCTAAAATAGTTTAGTAGTAGTCATACTGGACAAACGGAGTTAAAAATCGTGAAGTCGTTTTAAACCAACGTCGGAAATTTTATCATCCATTGTCACAGAGAATACATGACTCTAAATCTTCCCCGCAATGCACACGAACCACAAGTCATTGATATTTATTTATTCAGCGTAGCCAATGAGAAACGCGACAGGTATCATGCTCAAATGATCGTGCAATCTGATTGGTGAAAATAAATGACGACCATTTCTCCACTGGGACTATTGGACTATTGGTGAGCGATACCTCTCTCCCTTCTCATCAGCTAAACTGATTTTAAGGTGGACGCTTTGGTATTTCACTGTGCACTGTGGAACAGAATACTTATACGAAATTACGACTATAATAGAAAGTTTTTTTGTTTTTTGGTTTCAGCTGAAAGCGTGTTTCCTAGAAAAAGAAGACGTCTTTGTGGTATTATGGTAATTAGAACATTACATATCATGGCACGATGCCTAATACAACGTTTATTTTCAAATTCAAATGCATGATTAAAAATACACTATTGCTTGGCGTGGTTGTCAGAAAAGCCTAATCTTGAGAGATAATAATATTAATAATAAACGACATGAAGTTACATCATAATTCGTAACGGCGATACAAAAAAAACTGCTTACGCAGATTTTTTTTCCTTCAGGCAGTTACATTTTGTTAGACAAGCAGTGCTGAAAGCGCAGTCATACCCTCTGCCGTGCTTACCTGTGTGTGTTATTGCCGTCCAATCTAATCAAACGCTAAAAAGTAAAATAAAGAAGGTTGCCGTTATCTTTAACTTCTTGATATAAGCCTTTGACTAATAAAGAATAGAAAAAGTTATACTTCATAAATAATATGGTTACTGAGGATGCTGTTCACTCCGTGATTTGTTTGTATTTCGGGTCACCTATGGTCAGCGCCCAATGGTACAAAAATGTGCGGGATTTTTTTACGTCTGATGCCGGTGTCATTGTTTAACACTAAATTGTCCGCTCACAGTATCACGTAGTGCGATTCCTGCTAATGCTATTAAGCTCCCTCCCATGTTTTGGGCGACTTTAAAAAAGAACTCCTTGCAAATCTAAAAAAAAAGAAAGACAAAAAAGAAAGAACGTAGAAAATAAATGAAAGTGCAGGAGTTCCGACATATTTGCCCACAAAAATAATCCACAGTATTTTTTATTTTTTCTTGTAGCGTTGCGTTTATTTAACAAAGGAGTTGGTTTCACTTATACCCTCAGAAATCAAGCGAAATGACAGCCGAAGACAGGGAGAAGTTTGTCGAAGCTGGGGTAAGTGGTCAGATGTTAAACATCGTTAAAGCATTTACACTTCCTTCGGATTGCTTTGCATATATAGGAAAACCAACTATTAAAGGGATGCTGAACCGACATCTGGATTCCACAAAACACGCGGCAAAAGCGTGGATGCTACAAACACCAAAACATCACTCATACAGCGATATCTCGAATGGACGGCCGTATTTTTCAAGAAAAGGAGGCGCGTTTGACAGGTTTGTAGACGTCATGTTTCTCCGAGAAGGAGAGGGAACGGCCTCGCGTCTTCTACGCCTCGCCGCCTTGAGGGAGCGAAGCGAAGAGAAGGGAGGAATCTAGGTATCTTGACGTCACGCGCCTCGTTGGCCTGGTTCAATCTCGACCTCTCTTTCTCAGAAATACGGCCGTCCATTCGAGATATCGCCTTTACTAGTATTGTTGTAGGGATTGTAGCGTCCCGCCTACATCTCCTGCATTGTTTTCTGAAATCCGATTTCGGTTCTGACCAATCCGAAATTCTGATTTCAGAAAAACAATGCAGGAGATGTAGGCGGGACGCTACAATCCCTACAACACTACTCGGTAAGGCGATATCTCGAATGGACGGCCGTATTTTGAGAACCAGAGGTCGAGATTGAACAAGGCCGACGAGGCGCGTGACGTCAACGATACCTAGTTTCCTCCTCTCCGCTTCGCTCATTCAAGGCGGTGGAGGCGGAGAAGACGCGAGGCCATTCCCTCTTCTCGGAGAAACATGACGTCAACAAACCTGTCGAATGCGCCTCCTTTTCTTGACAAATACGGTCATCCGTTCGAGATATCGTCTTGTATGAGTGATGTTTTGCGTTTGTAGCATCCCGTTGCACGCTTTTGCCGAGTGTTTGTGTGAACGGAATTTCGGTTCAGCATCCTTTAAACAGATACGCCAGGAGCCGTCAATTTTCAACATCGATTATTCCTGTGCAGAAGCGGTTGAGCAAGAGAACGGATGTTATCAAACCCGAAACGTCTGCAGGCTTCTTTCTACCAAGCAGCAATCCACGAGATAAAACCGAAGAAGGAAACTCTCGTGATTGGAGAGAACAATCCACAATACGTTCTTCTAAAAGAAAGGACTAGCTGCAAAATTTAGAGATTCAAAATTCCAGGCGATATGCTTTGTGGACTCATTTATAAGTTAAATGGTGAACCGACCGCTCATTTTCCCGCATAAACAACTTGAGAGCAGCGGGCAACCAGTTTGGGTAAATCAGCGGAGGCAACGCTGGTTGGCTAAAAAAAAAAAAAAAGAAGAAAAGTCACTCAAACATTGATAATATACTGCAGCGTTTAATACGAGCTTTTCCGCCAGTTATTAAAGCAGCTATGATATATATGGTCCAAACTTGGCTTTGAATGTGAAGCTTGGTGTCAATCTTTGAATTCGTTGACATTTTTGGACAATGCAGTTTGTGGGAACGCATATAGGCGCAGCAAACGGCCAGATCAGGTGTTTCAGCTTATATTGGCTGGGAGTGTACGTCTTGTAGACACTAGAACCAGTAAATAAGCTTAGACTTCAGAGTAACCACACTTCAGTCATCTTGGTGCTTAAAACCATGGCTTCCCGGTCATCTGAAGCAACGTTAAAGGAGCAAGCTCCAGTAACGTTGATCTGAAGATTTATCTGAAATCACAGGACACGTTTTTCCGTCCTCCAGAAATGTTAGGACAGTTCGCGACAGAGCAAAACGATATTACCTCAGCTTCCTACCACCGTGCCTAAAGCTGAGGAAGTCGCATTTTCGGATTGTGAAGATTCGACGGTTGCATCTGCTGTGCTCTAATCACCAAGATCGGGGAACGGAGTGCCGATACTCTAGATACGTTACTCATTTATTGGTTCTGTAGAGACCAGTCTCTAAACATTTCTAAACAAACCATGACTGTTTTCTTCTTCTCTTCGCAGAAATGCGTCTACGACAAACTCTTTCCCAGCATAGTTTTCGAATGAATAAAGCTACGTGAACCTGCTGTGACCCTAAAAGGGGACATCGCCTCAATGTAATTGGTTTTGTCACGCGGATTAGCTTGGCCACGAGCTGGTGAAGAATATGAATCCAACGTTGGTGCTCTGCAGGGAACAATATCTACATTTGTCGACTGAAATTCAACTTTACTACGGTAGTCTGGGCAGCCGCATTCATGCTCCATGCAGACGTGAGCGGGAGCTCTGCGAGCACTGACCTACCACTAAGGATTCGACACCAAGATGGAGTCTACGGTGTATAGGGCTGATGAAAAGAAAGATAAAACAATTCGCAACTTTCACGACCTACATGGGGTGCACTGGTTGCTATCAAGACGGCTGTCATCTGGATGCACCGTCGTAAAACAGCTGAATAAACATGATGGGTCCGTGACGAGTAGGTAGTTCTAATTTTTAAATTGCGAGTCTTACTTCACACCTCCACGTCAGGAAGGTGTTAAGCACGTACCTTCATTCTGAAGCCGACCATCCAGTAGGAGCTAGGGAGCGTGATTCTTATACACCGCGGTACCCCCATCGCTGAAAGTTGCGCTCGAGCTGGCTGTGAGCGCCTGCTGCCTCCCCCGACTAACCCCCGACAGCTTTCCCCTCAGCAGAAGGTTATTCCAGACGCCTTGTTCACTATAACGACCCAGACTTTCGAATAGGAACTTTTAGAAAACCGTTACCGTGCTTCGTGCACTGCACTACGCCGGAGGCCGCGAAGGCGCGTGTTTCAAAGAGCTCCGGCGACCAGTGCGGTACGCGGAACTCGGTAACGGTTCGCTAAAGGTATACCCAATGAGAGTCTTTGTAGACCGTGTTTCCTCCGCTCCATGGCTACAAAACCTCTGCTCGCAGAACCTCGCATGTCAGGCCGATGGCCTTGGCTGTAGAGTTCCGGGTAGCGGAGAGGGCTCCAGTGGAGCGCGAAACACGATCTACTAAAACTCAATATCAGCACGGGCGGAACATACTAACATCAGCCTAGGCTCGGCGAACATCCTCCTCTTCCTCGGTGGATCTTCATCACAGTCAGATGTCACCAACTCGGCAATGCGGAGAGAAAGTCGTCTGCTTCTAGCACAGGAGCTGCGGTGACGTCATAACGACGCCGAGCACTGATTGGCTTTGACTGAAAGGATAGTGGGGAGACACCAATGCTAGACGGCTTGAGGTCTACCCTCTATTTTTTTCAATCAGCCAATAAGAGCTCGTTGTTCTGACATCATTGCAACCCTGCAGCACAAGAAGCAGACGAACTTGCGTTTCGCATTGGACCGGAGCCTGATGCCAAGCGCGTCCTTTGACGCGTTGAATGGACACGATGTCTAGCTGAACGCTGTCGCATCGCTCGGGTCCCATCTGTCTCCGCTTCATCTCACTGTGATGGCGTCCAAATTACACTGCACAGATGTCAACTATTTTGTGTTACGAATTGTCGAAGCTATAGCTTAGCTTTTACAGTGCTCCAACTCTCAGTCAAAGCTGTAGTTACGCGACCGCATGCAAATGAGGCGCAAAAAACTAAGGTGCGCGCTCTCGCAGCAGTGCGGGACTGCAGCACAGTGGAATGCTACGGTAGCCTTGACAATGTAGCGCCAAAAATACTTGACACGGAGTATACACAATGCCAATAGGATTATTTAAAAGTCCTCAGCCAAACGCGCGATCTCCTCTGTTAAGCGCGCGCGCATGTTCGTCGCTTCGGAAAGCGAGCAAATCACGCGCCATACGCTCGGACACTGACAATACAACTAGCCACTCTTACTATGCTGGAATACAAACTATAAATGATGCTAGAAAACTGCAGCGGGCACTGATTGGCTGTTCTCTCGGGTCACGTGAAATGACTTTGAAATGTAGTTGTGGTTTTTCCCTATGCAGTTCGAGCTATGCTCGTAAAACGATGCAGTTGGCGGTGACGTCAAAATGTCGTCACGATGCACTTTGACGATGCAGTTAACTGAGTCAACACTGAGTGGTCAAAGACGAAGCCGGAGACTCGTTCTGCATCGTAAAAGATGGCGAGCCCTAACATATGCATCTCTACGGTTGGGTTTGCCAGCGGATCGAGTTTTTAGAGATCACCGGGATGCTTTCGAGACGAGCGATGCGAGGTTTGTGGGCGAATACCGGCTGACGAAAAGGGTGACTCGCTGGCTGTGCGACAGCTTCGCTGAAAGCTCCAGCGGCGTCGCGAAGGGCCCCATGTGCTGACGGTCGAAAGAACAAGTCCTCGCAGCTCCACGCTTCTAGCTACCGCTGGCGGCTTCCAGGGAACCGTCGGGAGCGACGAAAACATCGGTGTTCACCAGTGCTCTGTGAGTCGCGTACTTGTTGATGTCACCAACGCTATCATCGATTGCCTCGGATCGAAGTGGCTGTGTTTCCAGCAAACTCAAGTTGAGAAGGCGCTCACAAAAAGGAAGATCTTCGAGCGATGCAAGTTCAGCGGCGTGATCGATAAATGTTCTAAATACTCTTACACGATTCAACACGAGTTCTGTTTTCATTTGAGTGCACCCGATATAAGCCATTTGGCTGAGCGAAAAGCCAAGCAACCCACGGTAACAGGCTTAAGTTGAGTTAGTTCGTTCATACTTCAGGTAGAGGGAGAGAGATCATATACTTTTATTATAAAGCAACTACTTCAGGTAAGGCCAGCTGAACTAGAACAAACATACTCATAAAGAAAAGACCATACGCACCGTGGGCAACTAACAACTGAGTTTTCTTTTTCCTCCTCTTCTACTAACGAACCCAACCTGAGGGAAATATTCTTTTTCTTCTTCTTTTTTGCTTCCTACTTCACCGAAAATTTAACCCCCGAAGGAAAAGTCTTCTTTCTCGTGCAGCACGACAGAAGTTGCATTAACGCAGTCAAACAAAGTCAAAAAAGTAAAATTTGTCGTTAGTTGTTTATACAGCAGGAGGTTAGTCTGCCTGAACATGGCGACATTGTTACCCACTGTAGATAAGCAATTTAGCCAGTGCAGTACGACTGCTTGCTTGGGGTCTTTAACGTGCGTCACGCAGTAGTGATAAACGACCACACGCCGGTACGATGCTCATCCAGATCGAAACGGGCCGGGGCAGGGATTGAACCCAGGATCCCTGGGTTCTGCAGCGCGAGCTTTCGCTCCACGTGCTCCGAGCTGGTGTACGCTAGCCCACTCGGCGATTCTCCGAACGAAATTCCCTGTAGGAAAAAAACAACAAAAACGATGTAGTTTCAACTGAATCGCCACAGTTCGGCGACGTCACCGGTCACGTCACGGTGCAGTTCTCTTTCGATGTGGTTTGTTGGCAATGGAGATTAGGCTCCTCCCACCGGCGACGTCAGGATGCAGTTTCTCCACCGCTTTTTCCAGCATAGACAGACGGGAGCCCGTTTTGGAAAGGTCTATATACCTATGCTTCGTTTCATGCCAGTGTCTGCTCTGTTCCGTGGGCTCCACAATGTTTGCGCATGCTGAAAGCAAGCCGTCTGCTTTTTGGACGGGAGTTGCCGTGACGTAACAACGACGCCGAGTCTTATTGGCTGATTGACAGAAAAATAATAGTGGGTAGATCTCAATGCTAGATGCTTTGAGGTCTACCCACTATTTTTTTCAATCAGCCAATAAGAGCTCGGCGTCGTCGACGTCAACGGCAACTCCTGCATAAGAAGCAGACGGCTTGCTGCAAGCATAGGGGCGCTGCGCTTTTTGCAAGACTCCGTTTTTTACAAGCCTTCGCACATATCGTAGTGAAAGAACGTCAGAAATGCATGGTCACGAAGCTCCAAGAACAACACCGATGCGAAAAGTGCCGATAAAAGCCAAAAGAATATTTTTTATGCGGAGACCCTCTCTTCCAGAAGAACCCGCGTTTGGGACTATTTCCCATTTTTATCGCTGTGGACTAGGATTTCGGACACTATACTTCATTTCACCTTATGTTGTACCGCAGCGAAGGCTAGAAGCGCGAGCTCATAGCGTTGGCAGCCGCTCTTATGATCACAGAAAGCTTGTGCCGCCGAGATGTGCCCCCAGAGCAAGGAAGCTCGCGCTTGTGGCCGCTCCTGGGGTACATCGCCAGGTGAAACCATGTAAGTGAGTCCTGGTGAAGCAAGTCTGATGCAGCGCAATCCTAAAGTGAAACTGAGAGTGAGGCGTAGTGAGCTCAGCAAACGCTCGCAGTCGCCGCACTTCGCGTGGACGGCACTAGAGGTCGCCGATAAAGCATTGGCTGAACAAATTGGGCTGTAGTGGCGCATGCATCGCATAGCACTTGTTGCACTACTGGCGTTGTCTCGTTTTTCGTCGTCGTCGTCGATTCGGCACTGCGCTCCATTCGGCATGGCGAGCGAACGAAAACACGGGGGAAAGATGCGAAAGGGAGCAAGTTCGTGCTGCCAGACCGCCACGCCAACCTCCACCATCCGCCCCCCCCCCCCGCCCCCCGCGGTAATACACCAGCCAATGCTACCGCAGCGCCGCTGCGTACGTCCGGGGACCTCTCCAAGCTCGCCGCTTCACAGCAATACACGGCGCACACGTCGGGCTTTAAAGGGATACAGAATCGAAACTTGAAATATAGAGAAAACATCAAGAAATGGGTTCAATATGATTAGCTAAGCCTGTAATGAATAATCGCACGGTCGTATTTTGAGCAGATGGCTATATTTTTGGTTCTAAATGCCGGGATTTTGGCGAGCGCTTCAAAATCAGCCATCGAGGAGCGCGATGCATCTCGGGAGATCCGGCAGACGTCTTGACGTCATCATGCCTCGGAGAACCAAGCGTACTGTAGTGACGAGTTTTGCCACTTGGAGGCGTCAACGCGTTACAATCTCGCTTTGTCGAAGTACCCAAGGGCTGTAGATATCGCGGAGCCGGCAGAGCCGCAGAGGTGTCAGAGCTGCCTCAGCTGCCTTGAGTGTGCGATGGCGGGTCAACATGACGAGAGTGGTGGCAGCGGCAGTGGGTACGATGACATTAGCGAAGACGAAGACGTCAACAGTAGTGATGGGACGAATCACCGGAGATTCGGATTCGGACAGATTCGGAAATTTACGAACTTCCCGCGACGAATATTCGGCAGATTCGTCAGCTTCGTCGCTGGTTGCAGACGGCAGCATGAACCTTGTCGTAAACGTCGCGAATGCGGTCAGTTGTTTTTTTTTTTTTTTTTTGGCACTGTTATTGCATATAACCAGATTTCGTCTTGTTTACTTCAACGAGGGGAGGAAGTGGCCGAGTGGGCTAACGCGTCTCAGCTCGGAGCGTGGAGCGAAAGCTTGCGCTGGGAACCTCCTGGGTTCGATTCCCCACCGCCCCCGCCCGTTTCGATCTGGATGAGTTTCGTACCGGCACGCGTTCGTGTGATCACTACTGCGTGATGCACGTTAAAAACCCCAGGTTAGCGGTTGTACCGCACTGGCTAAATTTCTCATCTACAGCTAAGAGACCGATTACCCGTTGAGGCGCATCTCCCTATCAAGGCTGTATAAACATAAAGAGCAAACCAATTTTTTTTTTTTACTTCAACGTATGGTATGTACTCTGGCACGCGCCCAAGGTCCAGCTGAGCTGATCGGTGTGGTCGGCGTAGGCCTAACCAATGCACGGTCTCGCGGTGATCGGTAAAATAAAATGTAGCGAAATGCTGTGTATTATTCATAATGTGGCGCAGCGCGCAATAAATATATTCGGGTAAGGAAATGATTCGTCTCCTTTCCCAGAGCTGCGTAAGACGCGAGAGCGATGAAAAGTGTTGCTAGTCCCAACTTCGACCGCGTACCGGCACCGGCAAAGAAAAACGTCGCACTGTCGTTTCTCCGTTCTCGGCAGCAAGTTTTGTATACGTGAACTTTATTTGATGAAAAAGAAACAACACAGGGGTGTCCAATGCAACTTTATTGTTCAGAAACAAACACTCACTAACTAATTCAGATATCATTAACTAGAAAGGTACAAATGCAGTACAGGAGTGTGATAGTACGGCGCAAGGAGTTTTAGATTGTTTTCCGTGTTCCGATAACAATACCGCAGTGGACACACGTTGAAGATAATCGAATGGAACATACTCACTTGTGTGGGGTGTGTTACTGGTGTGTGCTACCGTAATGGGGTGTGCTACGAAATGTCCTTCTGCATGCCGAACAGCACGTACGGCATCGATGTCTTGCCGGGGGGGGGGGGGGGAGGACGGGGACGGGACTGCTGCGAACCTCGGGCGAGCACGGTCGACGTCTCCGGTCTCCGGAAACCCCGAAGTACGGGAACGTGATCTTCGCGTAAACGTCACCTCGCTCCGTCGACCCGCCGTTGCACCGGCTGCACGTCCGCCGAATCCCGCCGGGCTGGGTGGGGCGGCCACGCCAAGCCTGACGAGATCCACGAGGAACTTATCGCGCTTGTGTTTCGCCGCAAGGGCAGCCGCGGTGGTCACTGCCATGACCCCGCCGACAACGCCGAGAGCTGAAACCACGGTGGCTCACTTCGTTTTGGCTCTTTCCACCAAGTCGCCTCGGTATTGCGTTCAGGCCTAGGCAATCTATACCAGTGAGTGGACATACCGCTGTGGCGCTGCTTTCAGAGGCATGTTGTCGTCACGACATTCCATTGAAGCTTCATAACCAACTACCAGGTGGTTTTTGATTATCGTTTAATTCACTTTAAAATATGTTTTCTTGCGTTTTCTAGCGCAATATTTATGTTTCTGTGGTTCTACTGCTACCTGCGTCGTGTTGAAACAAAGAAATGAGCTCCAGAATTTGGTTTCCGTACCCTTTGTTTGTTGAGGAACGGCAAAGAATGATTCAGGAGATCAACCGGGCGCAGCTGCGTCAGCAACTTTGGCAGCGATGTACCATAGCCTCCTCTATGCTCGAAAAGCCTGGCAGTTCGACGACGGGGCCATAGAGTGCCCGGTCGCAGATTTGGAGCGCGAGGATCTGGTTGCACAGAGCATCAAAGGGCCATTCTCGGAGAACCTGCACGTCAGGCACAGCTTTTGCAGCGGCGAGGACCTGAAACGCACTTGTTCTCTCGTGAAGTGTGTTTCGGCGTCTCGCCGCAGCGGGTCGCCAGTCACGTGGCTCTCCTCTCATCCGTTGTCTGCCGCTCCTTTTCCATTTCGGCGGCCGCTTCTCGTGGCGATGTGCCAGGCTTTAGTAGGTATATAGGAGGCTATGGCTGTACACACTGCTCTGACTGCAGCCAAAGCTATACACGCGCGAGCTAGCCCGCACTCCTGGCTTGAAGACATACGTGCATTTCTAGCGCGAGTGCTCGCTCCGCGGAAGAAACCTGCAGAGCAGCGACCGCGAGCTCTCGTGCTATAATGGCACTTGCTGCAGCCTCAGCTTGAGGGTGAACGGAGTATAAGTGTAAAACAGAGTATTACCTCCGAGATGTTTCGGTGGTGCCCTAAGGGTTTCCGTTCGTGACTTCACGACCAGGATTTGCCTCGCCGTGAACCGGCGGTTGGGAAGGTACAGTCAGTATTAGCGCCGAGATGTTTCGGTGGCGCCCTCTTATTGTCTCCCTCCGTGACGTCACGACTGGGATTTGCCTCGCCGTGACGTCACCAGCTGTTATTCTGGCTACTTACCATCGGGTGCGACGACGAGTTTGATGGTGTGTTTAAAAAGCACAGTGGAAGCTAGGAGCCATCGCAATCCAAAACTAACACCGTCAAAGTTGACAATCTGACAGTGCTCATATGCCCATGGTTTGGCCAATGGTGGAAAGCTGACACACAGCGACGCTTTTGGCCACGCACATCGCTAATACAGGAAGCTATGATATGGCCAATCGCAAATGCCGACCACAGCGACGCTTTCGGTCGCGCATGCTGCTAATAGGTGGTGTTCAGCAGACAAAGTAGGTGGGAACTCAGTCACGACCCCCACGTCCGCGCAAGCAACAGCAAGGCGGGACAATGCGTAGCGCCTGATCTTTGTCCTGTCGGCAGAGGCAAGGCAGGTGGCGCAAGATAATTGACAACCATCTTCTAAAGTTGTTTTTATCTTAGAGCACGACATTTATTTGAGCACACCCGATATAAAGGAAAAAGCCGCAACATAATCACCATCGTCATATTGTGAATACCCTGAAACCAATAGCATTGTTTGTGTGGATGCGTGCGCTTTAAAAAAACAAGATACGCGTACGTATGTACCTCGCATCCTGTTAATTCAAGGCTACCGACACCTACTGCGTTGTCCAGTTTGATGGCAAATTCCGCAGGTAGATGTGGAGTGGCTAGGGAGCGCAAACACGGAGTGGTTTAGGATCACTCCATATCTGTCTGCGAAAGTTCCCATGAGACGGTAGATTCGTCGTATCCCGATTCAGCATCGTCGCGAGAAGCCGCCGCTCCCACAACACCACTTCCACTCATCAGCGCGTAGAGGGCAACCGCCACAACGGCCGCCACCACGGCAATGAGGACGCCGGCCAGCAGCAGTCCACTCGAGGACTTTTCGTCTTGGCCCTTGAGTTCATCTGGAGGTGTGGAGGGTGTGTATAATGTGGGCGCTGCGGGTGCTACTGTGCGAGGTAAGGCCGGTGTGCGGACGGCTGGTGGCGGGTGCGCTTGGGGGTGGTCGACAACGGAAGCCCCCGACGAGGTGTCCCAGACCAAAGGGACAAAGTTGGAGACTGCTGAGACTCGTCCGCGAGAATTGCTCGTGCGTAGCGCCAGAAAGATGCTACCTGGCGTGCCGCCCGTCCGGGAGACGAGTTCTTGAGGAATCCAGATCCGGACCGTCTGAATCCTATGGTGGTGAAGAACACGAGAGTAACGAGTAAGAAAGAATACTCTTTGGCGCCACTTGCTGAAAACTTTATATGTCTAAAACTGTCCACTAGTAGTCGGTTTTTGTAATTTTGCTCGATGCTAGGGCGAAAATCAATGGCAGATCATGGCAGTAGCAGTGCTTGTGTGACTTTTAAAAACTGTGCTGTGTCACCGATCATGACTTGTCACCATGCACGGTGCCACAGCGCCAACTGGTTTTAAAGTCTAAACATATTTTTTTACTTGGTCATTGGTCGGGTACCCTCCGTAGGTTGCAGCGATTGACCCTCCCAACTGCTTCCAGGCTTCTTAGAGAGTGAGATTGAGGGTAAAGAAAGCGAACATACTGAAACGCTGTCGCATTCCGAAGTTGCATTCATGCGGTGTAAAAAAAAAAAAAAAAGAAGGATAGCTTTTTTGTTTACGTTCCGGAAGAACAGGCAGAGAGTCAATCCCTTTATATTTGTGTTCACTTGCGTTGCGTTCTAAGCAGCCCCCCCCCCCCCTCCCTGTTTTTCTTTTTCAAAACACGTCCAAATTGAGTGTATTTTACGGAGCGCCGGAAAAGGCTGCGCATGCCTTATATCTCTATAAAGTGGTTGCATATTTAATAGTTTTCAATTATGCTCACCATGTTTGTAATGGAAATATATGGTACCTTTAAATTTATTAACTATAAGGTTGATAAATAAAAGTAATTATTAACCTAATCATATCCAGCACTCATGTTTTCCTAAATTTGCGCTCTGGCCGGAACCAATCTTGCATCAACCCTTTTTCTGTGCGATGCGTACTTTTCAGAGGAATGATTTGGCCCGTGTTTTGTGAAAAACACTGTCCCAAGAACATGACTTTTATTTAGTATATATCTCACAGAAACATGCACGATATGACCCTGTCCATCACTGTATCGACTGACACGGGAACACCCAACAACAAAAGCCTCGTGGTTATCAAGTTCTACCTGTATTTCATTGGATACGCATGAATACCTAGAAAGGGTAGGTGGTTTGTTTGTCGCCACAGGATGTTAAACACATATGATACCGACTCTCCAAATATCCCTTCTCTCGCCTTGTTTTCGCGGTGATCGACCTTCCTCGTGTGAGGGCTTTGGTATTCAGAGTAATGTGCTGTGCATACAGTTCTCAACAGCCGGCAGCAGTGGCGTCTGCCGTGAGTCTTTCGTGTGCTAATGGCCTGTGGAAGGGGATCTGTGTGTGTATGTGTATGGGGGGGGGGGGAGGTTAAGAGGCAACCCATAAAAACAAATATAAAACTAGGCTAGGGACAGCATGGCTTTCTATTTGGAACTCCAGCCCGTCGCTCGCCCTCTCGCGGATGAACGAAGAACCAGAAGATCGGGGATGGCGGTGGAGATGGTGGCAGAATTACCGGCTTTGGTGATGCTGTTATCTTATGGTTGTGGTCGGCGTGTTCGTGTGCACCATGCAGATTTAACGGAAAAAGCGAGTGCGTTTAAATAGGAATTGTTGTTTTAAGCTTCGCAACTTTTATATATCAACATGCACATTTTCCCAAGTCACGTAGACATCTGCTTCGCCTGTGATATGCTCCTGCCCTGAACTGCTTCGTATTTATAGCCGAATAAATTAATTTGAGCGCACTGACCAACGTCAGCGAGCAGGCGCATGGGAAATCCCGGAGGACCTGTTCCCGGAGGACCTATCTCGGTCTCTTCCGCCATCTTGGCAGTGCTGCCCCACCATCTCTAGGACGTTGGAGTCGCAAATACCCTTCGATCATGGCTCCCCAAAACCGAAGCGCGTTTGCGCGCTTCAGGATTTTGAGGCCATGCTACGATAGAGCAGCACCGCTGTACAGCCTTTGTCGGTTGTAAAATATCTCTCCCTTGGAGCCGACGTCGTGCGGCAAAGCCCCTATAACGAAGACAGCTGATCACATTGAGTGAAGGTTTGTTGTCGTTTTTCTCTCAAGGAGATCATTGGTTACTCAATCTTTTGCCATCACAAGTGAGGTTAAAGTCACTCTAAACTGTTAAGGAGAATTTAAAGAAAAGTAAAGTTGTGTTTTTTTTATTATTGACGTGCAATATTAGCACAATAAGAGAAATGATCTGCGCTCCTACACTACAATAACGGCTAAGGATATTTTAACATACATTAACTACAATAATGGCTGAGCATATTTTGCCTTATCTTTTCGTAAAAGGCATTTTAACGTGATCATTTTTATGTATTTCGCGTCGTTTTATACGAAGTAGTTCGTTGTTAAATAATTTGTAAATCCGTCTCTAAAACGTGTTTTGTTTGAGGTGTTGCGTAATTTTTTTTTAATAAAACACTTTTATTTTAATATTTTGATATTCTGCTTATTTGTCATGAATATTTCATAAAAAAGTAGAAAAGCCTTTTACTACGTGCATGACTCTGTGTGAAATTGACGGCTGTGCAATGTACAATAGAGAAACCTCGGCAATCTCCACGCCTCAAGCCTCGAAACTTTTTCTCTTCGGAAGAAAATTAGCTACGGCGTTCGCATGTAGTGGAATGCTCTTACCAAGAACATGGATTTAATGTATATTTTTTACATTAATTTTTAGAAACCTATGACCCGGACCATCGCTGCATGATCTGACATGGAAACATCCTGTGATCACCGATAGCATGATCACGGTTTTTGCTTCGTGATTTCGATCCGAGTCCTGTCCGAACGCTGACGAGTCGTCGTGTCCAATACGTGCTCAGAGCACGAGATCAAGCAATGGTGGACAGGCGGTGGCGCGGACGTTTGAAAAAGTGCCCATCGGTTGCACAAAAGAAGCATTTCAAAACCGAGTAATGACAAAGAAGAACAATGCTAAACTCCAGACGCGGCCGACACTACGAGCTGATGGGACCAATCAGAAAGCATCAAAAGTGCACCGTCATGGTGTTCACCATGGTTATGTACGTGCTCTATCATCGCTGACCGAATCATAAACAGAAAAGACCCAGTGACTTGCACTTTTGACGCTCCGTGATCAGTCCCATTTGCTCGTAGCGTCGGCTGCGCCTGGAGTTATGCTAAAACGAAGTATGGAGCAACCTCAAGTCACTGACGTCAGGCCAGTGCGGTGGCGCTGCTGTCGCTACTGCGCATGCGCAAACGCTTCCCTCCTCCCGACTTTTGGTTTCTGCGCAGGCGCGGTGCCCACACCTGGTGTGGGCAAAGAGGGCTTTGTTTGGAAACTCTGTGTTGGTGTATACACTACCAGCGTTAAGATCACTGCCTACTTACTTTAAAGGATCCAAAGGGACCAGGGTTCCCTCCAAGAGGTTCTCCGTCGATATCTCAGTCGCGCTCTCAAATTTCCGCAGCAATATGCGTGGATCCGAGCTTGCTCTTAAATCGGTGAGGTTGGCTGCAAGACAGAAGTGCTCATTCAATCAATCTGAGCAGAGACGATGTGGGTGACTTTTGTGAGGAGTGCATGCACAAAACCAGACGGAATGATACGTCGAAGGTTCGACCGCGTCGACTTTTTCTTGAATAGAGAACAGCTAATGTCCCCTCGTTGTTGACGTTGACCTACACAGCTCCGCAGATAATAGCGTATTGCCTAGAGTTTGTTTTAGTGTTCGGCGGTAATATCTGAGGTTTTGGACGAGAACATCGAGTATATTTCAAAGAATCAAACACGGGACAATATTTCCAGCTATGGAAGCAGTTTTGCGAACCTTGAAAATTGTAAAGGCATTGAAAATTGAAAATTCCAGCGGGCAAATTCACTGCCAATCGGAAATACGTGAATCGTGTAGCATTAACATGTTCGGAGCCAGCCTTGATCAACAAAGGATAGTGATGAGTTCTTACTCGTCCAAAGTTATTCATAAAATATTTCAATGAATGTCTCGCGTACGGTGGGTTTCATTTGTAAGGTCAAATGGAAATCTAGGATTCCTATACGGTAATCAGTTTCTGACGTCATGGTGGAAATAAAACTTAATCGAGAGTTCTACTGATACAAAAAAGTGTGGTCACGAAACGTTTGGGAAACGAAACACGCTACTATTAGCACTATTTTTATATAGTCAGTATATCAAAGTATTGCAAGTGAACGTTCACCATTTTGTTCAAGACACTCGGAGGCTGAGTGAAAATTCGCGAAGCCATTAAGAGCGAAAGAACCAGGGATAGAACAACAGAACCCAAGGTCCGAAACCTAGCTTGAGCTGGGGTTGAGACGTTACCTTCAGTCGTTCTTTCCTGTTTGTTTTTATTTTTGCTGTCTTCTCGTATTTTCATCGAGTCGTAAGTCTACTTTCTCAGGAACACAGCTTACCACGCCCACTGTCCAGATGGGCACCCATGCGTCCAGGATAGCGTGGCAGTGATATTTTTGCCATCTACTGTCACGCTGTACACCCTCAAGTCCCGAACGCCGGCAGGGTTCAGGTCTTTCTGGGTGATGTGTCGTAGTATGTTGACGGCGCCGCCATACGCCACCATGTTAATTTCCGCCCCTCAGGTTGCTCCTGAAACGAGACCATCGTGGTTCATCAAGTAGCGACCCTCCCGTAATCTTGGCCGCAAAGGTTTCGAAACGACCGGAGGCTGGATGAATGGCCAGACATCTCAACAAAAGTCAGAAGTCAATATGAGGTCGACTCAAAAGCACCATCTATGCGCCACATTCCAATCTCATCTTTGGGCAACTGGAGCTGTCTTCCAGAAGCATTATCGGATGCGAAACTTAGTAGAGCTGGTGGGCCAGGTTGGACATTCACATGTACATTTTTAGAAGGTTACAGAAGTGACGTATTAGCAGATCTGATTGGTGGAGGCAATTGCCTCCACCAATCAGACGGAATTGCGTAAATTCCGTGACCTTCTAAAACTTATAAGTGAATGCACAACATCGGTGCCCCGAAGCATAAAAATATTAGATTTTCTTTTTTACTTGTCTGCGAGCAGTGGTTGTTGGTACATAGTCACTACTGACAGCTCAAGGTATACCCAGGACGTGGCTCATGATGTTAATGATTCTTGCTTCTTGATTGGTTCTTCGGCGCTCTTATCGACTAATGCTGCAATCTCATTGGCTGACGAGCGATAATGAGATGCTCGGGACCCGCTACGCCGCGCGTTTCTTAAAGAACAACACCGATCGAAAACGAAACCAAAATGAATGACTGGTATCCTTTTCGTGGCACGCAATATAACCACAGTCGAAATATTACGTCAAAGCGAAGCCGCGTACTCCCCCCAAAACTAATTTTGAAGATGCGACCGGCTGCTCTGTAGCGGGTGGCAAGCGGGTTAGCTTTCAGTCAAACAACACTGGGTGACGCGTACCGCAGCACCACGGTGACGTCACGTCGCGGACTTACAGCTGATGATCAGTGTTGCCATCCTCTCTAGCAGATAGTTTCGACTTTTTCCATAGACGCCCGAAACGAAACTTCTGAGCCGTGATATTTATAAAAAACTACACGGAATGTCGAGAAAAAAACAAACAAACATTATACCTATAGTCCGTTGCAACCTAAGAACGAAGGGCGAGGGTAAGACGGGCCGGGGAGGAGGAAGCAGACGGAACGCTGGAGAAGAGAGGGGAAACCTCCTTCTCTTTTTAGCGTTCCGTCTGCTTCCTCCTCCCCGGCCCGTGTTACCCTCGGCCTTCGTTCTTAGGCTGCAACGGACTATAGTAATTCAGGGACAGTGACTGAGCTGAAAACAGTCGTAATGCCAAATTCAAAAGTATTGATTTAAGCTGTCGGTGGCTAGAGTAGCTACAGTTGAACCGGTTCTTAAAGCTGTCATGTTGAAACGTACCACATGCAACAGTTATGCAATGTTATGGTGAAACACCTTAATTGGGAGGTTCCGCAGAAATATTGCGCAAAACTAAATTATTCCAGCCAAATTACCTTAACTTCGGTCAATGTTTTCGAATATGTGATTACGACTGCTTTCAAGTTTCAACTCAATCAGTGACCCTGAACACAAGGTGTAATTTTTTCCCCTCGATATTGTGTGCAGTTCTGTACAACACAAAGTTTGGCTTCGGGTGTCTATGGCTAAACCGAAACCATCTGCTAGAGAGGGACAGCACACTGATGTCAGCTCTACGGCCGCGACCTGACATCACGGTGGTGCTCAGATACGCGTCGCCCAGTGTTGCTCGACTAAAAGCTAACCCGCATGCCACCTGCTAAAGAGCAGCTGGTCGCATCTTTCAAATCGGTTTTAGTGGAGTATGAGGCCTCCTTTGATGTAATATTTCGGCTCTGATCATGTTTCGTGCCACAAAAGGGATGTACTAGTCATTTATTTTGGTTTCGTTTTCGACCGGAGTTGCTCTTCAGGTAAAACTCGCGAGCCTTCTATTGCTTCGCTTAGCAATAACACCTCAGATACAAAGCGACAAACGGACAAGATAAGAAGCGGTAAGCAGATAAACTTTTCTGCCTTTTTTTGTTTCTCTTCATAATCGGAGAAAGGTGAAAAATGTCAGAGCGGATTTGCTGCAATCACTCGTTGCTTTTCGTTTTGCTATGGCTGCGCGTGCTCCAAGATACACCACACCGCGTAGAGCTTTAGAACGCAGAAAACTCGCGCTGAAGGCGGAACTTGTACTGGATTTCGAGATATTGAGGCCTCCAAGCTTTAACGTTTGACATCTGTCGGTGGAAACTGTCATTCAGATGTCCCAGTCGCGAGTCCTGAACGGGTGAACTTACCGGAGAGATTTCCTGAGCCGCTTGCCGGGCTCCTCACCTGCAAGTTCGATTGCTCGCTTTTGAGACTGGTCAGACTCATTCGTCGATTTACACTCATTTCAGACTCATTCGTCGATTTTGTACATGAAATAAATAAATAAAAAGATAACGCTCCTTTAAGATGCTAATTGGCAAGAAGTATACTAAAATAGTCCTTAAAGGATGCTAGTTCGAAGTATGTTTGGGCTATTAGTGTTCTTTCTTAGTATGCTTGAAGCAAGTACTGTAACACTACACTATTTGTAACCTATCTAAGACCGAAGTAGCTTCTAAGTTCATGCGAAGCGTGTTACTTTTAGCCTTCCCTAGGTATCTTTTAGTGCACTAGAAGAAGGTTAGGGAAGTAAGCTGGAAGGATCTTGTAAGTATTCGTGAAGGGATTTATTATTTGCCTTCTTCAAGGATTCTTTTAGTGAACGAGAAGTTTACCATGTAAGTGAGCTGAAAGGATATTCGGAACCTGCACCGAGCATGCTTATCTGCGATCACCATGAAATGAGGACAACATTGGGCTTTGTCGCTTTGTCTTTGCGTCATAAAATGGCGTCAGCAGCTCGCGTTGTTTCGAGCGCTGTGGTGTTGCAGTGCTGTACCTGAGCCTTCTGATCAAGTTCTCAGCGTTCGTATAGGTGGCAAGCGTGACCGACTACGTCTGCGATTGTACCGTCCCAGAATGAGTGTAGTGACCATTACGCTGCGCACACGCCGCGGACGCGCAGCTCCCCGAGCAGAATTCGATCTCTGAAAGCTGGCAGCGCGCGGCTCAGCGTATATGCATGCCGTCCTAATTTGCCCTCCTCTCTCATTGTCTTTTAATACAATTTAAGTGATCTTTTAGTTACCGACGAGGTTCTACGCTTAGAGTAGGAGGACTTCAGGATTATACTGTGGGCGCCGCCATTTTGGTACTTATTGTAGAACGGGCGCCATTTGCGACAAATAAGATTTGAAGATGCGACTTTCTGGTCTCGGATAAGGTGTAAAAAAACTTAAACGATAATATTTTTTATTCTTTTTTTAAGTTCATTAAATGTTTTTAACGTCACCTCCCAATCCCAAAATTTTGTTCGTCTCTCCGTCCGTGCATTTCGCCAAATTTAGCGAGGAAAATGACGTCACGTGAGGTCACGTGCCCTATACACCTTGGGGAAATCGACGGCACGTGACTTCTACTTTAGCGCAGTTTCCCGGCTAACGTTTTCGGGAAAAGTAACGTGTTCTGGCCCAAACATCAATTCAAGCTTACCCGCTAAATTTAGCGGAAAATTGTACGTCACCTGACCTATACACCAATCCAGTTACACACTAAATTTAGCGGGAAAATTCACGTCTCTTGACCTAGACACAAATACAATTTTCCCTGCTAAACTTAGCGGGAGAAGTCGCGTCATGTGCACGTGGTCTGACGTCATGTGACCCATACCACCATTCAGTTTCCCCGCTAAATTTAGCGGGAAATTAGACGTCACCTTGACGCAGCCATTCTCTCACCCCAGCCCCCTCCTCCCCTCTCCTTTTTTCTCCCCTTCCTAGCAACACCTCCTAGATAACCCTGGGTGTAAAAGTACTTGTTGTTGGGATAGTTGGTGATGACTGTTTTGAACCAAAGAGAAAAGACAAACAGCGCCCGCGTTTTTCTTCTCTCTGGTATTCGTCCTTTTAGCGCTTTTAACCTTGGTTCAAAACAACCCTGGGTGCTGTGGCTTCCTGGGCATTTCACAGCATTTCATGCATTAAGTTTAAAAGTAAAAGTCATTGCCAATTTCTTTTTTGTTGTCACGGATTTTTTGTAACAATTTTTAGAGGACGAAAAAGCGTTTCCACTACTTCCAGATAGAAATCCAGGTAAATGGCAACAATGATTTTAAGCACCAATATGGCTGAAGCATAAGACAGGTCATGTGTTTTGTTGGTGACTATGGTGGCTCTAGGCGAAATATCAAGGCATGTTTTTCAGTTTCACAGTCAGCACTGCCAACACCACCTAGAATAATCAAGGCCTGCGAACATCCTCTTCTTCTATCGGACGTCATCACACTGGAATGGCGCCAATTCAGCAATCGGACCAGAGCCGGATGCTGAGTATCCTTCAGCACGTTGATGGAACAAGAGTCCCAGCTGAACACTGACGCAGCACCGGTGGCCAATCTGTGTCCGCACTCTATCTCACTGTGATGGACGTCAAAATTCTAGCGCTACGCTTTGGTTTCTTATATGGCGTTGGCTCTGGCGCCTGGCGTGACGTCAAAAATGGGAGGCGGTATGCGGATTGGACCTCCTTTCGCTTACAAATGTTCTTCACCCGCAGAGACACAAGACATCGTCACCGACACTAATAACGTACCGAGCTTAAGCCGGCCGGCGCGAAGTCTACCAGGCATGGCTGTAGATCTTGGCGGGGTCAACAGCGTGTTCTCCTTCGTCGTGACGTCGGTCCTGACGCTGTACCGTCCTTGGCCGACGAGGTGCGAAAAGTAAGCCGAGTACTCGCCATCGTTTCTCGTCTCGTCGGCTCCTGCGACAGAAAGAGAGAGAGAACAGGAAAAAATACGCCCCATTCATCCGCGATCAGGACCGCTTCGATGCTCAACTCACCTTTTCGCGTACGGTTAGCTGCAGAATTAGAGACTATATACACCAAGGCGAGGCCCTGATGTCATGCCGCTGCGGCGGCGTTGCTGTCGCACGGCGCATGCGCAGACGCTTCGCTCGAAGCGAATCTGGTTTCTGCGCACGCGCAGTGGCACCACCTGCTGTGGAAAAGCGCTGACTTGTTTGTAAACAGCGTGTCGATCTATAGACGTTTGCAAGCGCGGCCTAGGGCGCCGCCATCTTGCTGCTGGTATGGGTAGATCATCTGATAGTCGAGCATTGCCGATGGCAGTGGGTACGCCTCAACAATGCTTGACTATCAGACGATCCAGCCATACCAGCAGCAATATGGCGGCGCCCAGAGGCCGTATTTGCGGGACGTGGCCTATACATGCCTTGCACTGACGTCACATCGCATCCATTTTGCACCACCACGTAAAAGGAGGAGAGCGAAGCTGCTTTTGTACCAGAATTTTGAGTGACAGGCTTAATCTTCTATAATCTTCTAGGAGGAGAATAGCGACGTCTGGGCAAGTCTCGGACACAAGAAAGTCACCTAAGATTGCTAACGTGTCGGAATGCGAAAGCATTCGCATACGTAGCGTATTCCTCCAAGCTGCGCGCCGCGCTGAGCCCGGCCGGGTGACCTTGCGGATGCTGCCCGGGCGGGCGCCTCTGCGGCCGGCCGCTCGGCCGCAGAGCCCGGCCACCCTCTCCCTCTTACCGGCGGCAGGGCCGCTGCGCCATGGCAGTGGGGTGGCGTTCCTTGGAACTATGCCGCGCGCCTGCCAATGGGAGTCTATCCATCAATTCGCTGTTACAGACTACTGGCTTCGCTCCATCGGACAGGGGAATTTAGGTGCCGTTTGGCGCGGCTTCAAAGCTGATGACGCCGGTTCGCTCCATGGGACAGTTAATGCTTTGGCATTAAAAGGAGAATCCAAATGAGTGGGAAGTTCCATCCTTCCCCTCTTCTCTGGTGGTGGCCGGAGAGCTGATGGGATGATGACAGGTGCACAGCATGTATTGTGTTCACTCTTGTCTTATGATTTGTTCTTCGACGTTCCGATTGGCTATAGTGCCTCCATTTCACTGACCGTGAAGCGATAACAAGATTACCGGTATTCGTCACGCCCGGTATTTTTGGACTGTCAGAGGCTATCGATAAACTTACCATTTCAGCCAGGTTACAACGAAAAGATGTCTACTTGAACGAGCAATTCAATCACATATAGCTTCAACCTGGCATGTTTTCATAAGAGACATGTCCTCTCTTAGAATAGAGGAGTAAGTTTCATTAAAAGGCATTGCCCCTTGAGCTAAGCATCGTATGGCAAATCCTCGGCTGCCATTCTAAAACCCTCGAGCGATGCTTCATAGTCAATCCCACCAAGAGGCCTTTTACAAAGCGTGCAGCGGCGTCCACGGCACCTAAAGAAATGCCGGAACCTCAAGGTACAACCGGTTGCACCAGGTGACAGAGGCCACCATTTAGGCGACGGCGAGCGGGCTACAACAGGCGAGCGACTGCGCCACCTTCTCACCTCTTCAGTGTCACGTGGGGTCGGCAACGAGGCGCGTACAGGACCTTACGCGCGGCCTTCTGAATTTTTTAAAAAATATCCTTATTTCCAAGTTTTAACAAGGTTAAGGCGTTACACCGCGGTTGAGGCGTACCAAGCCCGTTGTCCTTGAGGTGGAGGAAGGTCGTCCCGTTCAATCCTGGCAGTGTAACGGTGGCGATGACGACCGCCCTCAGGACACCGCGGTCTCCTTTGGAAACCCTGCTGTAGATTGTGACCTGGTTTTTACTTTTGTCTTCCTTAACGAAGCTCTGGGCTCTGATTGGAGGTTCCTCGGGATTTCGCTGCGTCGACTGCACTGTAACAGTGACGTTGGAGACGGTACCCGCCTGTGGTACCAAAACCAGTGTCCAAAGGGTTGTCTGGAACGGGATGACGCAATATAAGAGTTTAGTTTCTGTTGAATCTTTTATTTTTTCTTATAAGGAGATTAGCACTTTTCTGTAAAAAGGAAATACTCCATTTCGCATGAAGTCCGACCTCGGTCAACGCTACAAGCTCATGGAGCCAACCAATCACTAGTCGTGATTGGTCTAACCAGTGACGACGAGCGCCATGATAATGTAATTTTGGCGCTGCTTGATTATGTCTGTCTGATCGTAGCTTAGACGTTTTTCGTTTCCTTTCGTTATCAGTCACGTGGGTTACATATCTGGCATGCAGGACAAAAATAAAAAAAAATATATAAAGACATTTCAACCTGGAATATGCGAGAAAGTATGGGTGGGGAAAAACAAGAACGTATGACAATCACGCATGTTAGAGCGAAGCTGTTTATGGCTGGGTTCCGTGGATTCTTCGTGTGCGTCAACGAAAACTCACAGAGGGCTCAAACCACCCTCTCTTTGTTGTCGTTCCAAGCGCTTGCGTGCCTAGTTTCCTTTCCCTGCAGCCGGGTGGCGGTCCCGTTGCGCGTGTCTAGTTTCCTCCGGCTCCTCGGGGCGGCGATAGTCCTCGACATGTGTGTACGTATCTATCGTCACAATAACCACCGGTCAAGACAATAAATATGTTCGTACCTTTGTTCAAAATTCTGTCACGTCTGTGTCGTGTGCTAAACAGATTCGCGGGTCATCCGACTTCACAGAGTGGAATGGCTCATGATTTTTCCTGAACAACTTCCAGCGGTGTGGAGTTATCGAAACGCTGTTTTAACACATATACCAGAAGTGACGACGTTCAAGATTGCGGCGTCCTTCTAGAAAAGATAGCTACATATTCTTTGAAGCGCCGACGGCGTAACGGTGCAGGTTTTAGGAAGCGAATGGCGGCGCACACCAGAAGACTGAACTGAATTACACAATTTAGGTTTAGCGGAATGCGCTTCGTCATTCGTATTGTTCGTCTTTACTTGTAAAAAAGGATTGTCGTGGGACTTTTGGTTGGTCCTAATGTGAAACTGAGTATAGCAATAACACTGCTGCAGTTTCAAGCAGGCTAAATAGAATTCGGCAGACCCCTACAAAAATATGTGTGGACGTCCTATGTCCATTCTTTTGCCGTTCTATTACCCCTTTGTCCATCCTGTGGATTCCTGTAGACAGTTCTTGGACCATGTATAGACCGCTGGTTTGCCATAGAACGGCCACAAGAACCCTATAGGGATCTCCGCGAAACAAAAAGTTTTTGTTTCCTTTCTGTTTCCATGCTATGGTCTTGGTGAGTCTATGGACATCCTATTGCCTTTCTGTGGTGTGCGCTATATATTGGTAGATTATTAAAGTGAGGACGGGTAGATGTTTTCTTTAGGTGTAGGGAGGTGTCCGAGTTAAGGAGTTGTTAATTAAGCGCCGGTCATCAAAATGTTGCATTGATGTCTGGAGGCATGTCCAACCTCAGGGTATATTCATTGTGGAGATGGAAGTGTTCAGTATGTACCGATGTAATTCCTTTACTTTCTCAGTGGGAGGTAGGTGTATGTGGGTCTCTGCGGCCCCCATAAATATTCGCAACTTTCACAACCCATGGGGGGCGCACTGGCGCCTATCAAAATGGCGGTCATCTGGATGATCGTCGTAGAACAGCGGTGCTAGGCTGGTCTGCGACGCTCAAGTAATTCTAGTTTTGCTATATTCGAGCAGTATCAGAGCCTTGCGTTATTTTTTACGTAAGGGAAGTGTAGGCAAGCCCTTTTATTATGAGGCCAATCATCCGGGAGCTAGGGAGCGCGATTCTCACACCGCGGTACCACCATCGCTTAAAGTTGCGAATACCCTGTGCTTTCTCTATGGACCCCGTAGGGACTCCGTGCAGACCCTGTATGGCTTCTCTGAAGACCCCATGAGGACCCTGTGTAGACCCTGTGTAGACCCTGTGTAGACCTTGTGTAGACCTTGTGTAGACCCTGTGTAGACCCGGTATGGCTTCTCTGCAGACCCCATAAAGGCCCTGTGTAGACCCTGTGTGGACTCTGTGTAGACCTTCTGTAGACCCTATATGGCTTCCCTGTGGACCCCGTGCGTACTCCCTATAGACCTTGTATGGCTTCTTTGCAGACCCCTAAGGGCCCTACTCTCTTAAAACTAACTTTTACAAAGCACGTTTTTGCGTAAAAACAAGTGGAAAAAAGCTCTTTTTGTAGAAACCTTTATTGGAGATTAGTACAAAATGACAGGAGTGTGATGTTGGCATAAACTCTTAGCTTATAGGGTTTTGCGGTACAATTAATATTGTTTTTATAGAGCCATGCCTCACCGACGATTTCAGGTAGCGCGTCCCGACCTGGGTGCGTCCTAACTTCAGTGGCAATTCGCGGTGCGTCCGCCTGGGAGACGGGGGTTGGCATCCCTGAAACCCCCTGTACCATATATGTTTCGGCGCCAAAATGGCCGATTACAGCCAAAATAAAAGAACAGTCACACGCTGTCGAAAATCGATGCTCCCTAACCAATACACGCGGTCGTGCAGTTCTCCGAGTGGCCGCTGCGGGAGAAATGGCGGCGTTGCGATCGCAATTAGTTTGGTTTTCAAGTGCGGATCGGTGCCGGTTTTTCAGAGCAAGCTCTTTGGCAATTTTCCAACTGACTTGTTCTAGTAACGTTGGTCGCGGTGCGGACCCCGTAGCGGACCCCCTTAAGACTCAGTGGCTTCTGTACGGACCCGGTAGGGGCTCCCTTTAGACCTTGTATGGCATTTCTGCAGACCCCATGAGGACCCTGTGTAGACCCCATGTAGACACTGTATGGCTTCCCTGTGGACCCCCTGGGAACTCCCTGTAGACCTCGTATGGGTTCTCTGTGGGCACCCTATAGACACCGTAAAGACCCTGTGTAGACACCCTATAGAGTCCCTATGGACTCTATGTGGTGTCTTACTATAGAGAGGGTATAGGATGACCTCATATCGTCTATAGAATAGGACGTCCATAGAACGTCCGTTGGCCAATATTCTATAGGGCATCCATAGGACGTCTTCACAAAGGCAACAGCAGTTGTGGTCTGCCTATAGATGCCTTTTGTTCTGCCTATGGACGTTGATCTATAGAACGTCCTAGGAGTGTCCATACATATTTTCGTAAGGGGAGGAGACTCTGAAACGAAAGCGAAACCTACCGCATCGGTCTCCGGGATGTGGATTATCTCGAGCTGGTCTCCGATCTCTTTGTTGCAGTCAGTGCAGTTTTGGCCGTTGGCGTCCTTCACATAAAGTCGAACTTTTGAGCGGATAGCGATGTAATGGATATCTTTGTGTTAGAGCCGAGTTCTTTCGGGACCGTGAACTGGAATTCTCGGCGGTCCTAAAAGAAGCCGTCTTGTCCAGCAACTGGAAAAAAGGAAACGTCTAGATTGTAATTCGAGCTGTGCTACACAACTTCCGTTCATACTAAACCGTATCCTTCCCAATGCTTACAAAAAAAAAAAAAAAAAAGAAAAGGGAATGGGAGGATTTTGCTGTTAATGCATTTCGATGATTTGTTTCGTACAGACGCTAAATACGGTGATTAGGCTGCCAGTCAAGTAAATATTTTATGAAGAACTAAAAGATTGGGGCTATAAGGAAAAGGTTTGGAAAAAACAAAATAAAAAAAACAGAAAAAACAGTTCTAGCTGAAGTAAAACGCTTCATAAATCGATGTTTTTCCGGTTTTAGCCGATTTTATATTTTTGACACCAACGGTTGTTTATCGGTGTTTTTCGAATAAGGGTAAATTTTGTATTTTTGACACCCACGGGGGTGTTTATTTGTGTTATTCGGTGAAAACCGGAACGTCCATGGCCTAGGCATAATTTCGTCGAACGAGACCATTACAACTGACCTACGCATACGTGAAAAGATCTTCTACCTGTATTAAGGCAAAGTTTTAACCCAACCCCGGCATTTTTCCCTCGATCTCCCAAGAGTAGATTAAGCTACGTTTATCCTCAGAGGAACTTTGTGTATAGGTCAGTACAGTGATGTCTCGTCAATCTGGACGCCTCCGTTTCCCCAAAAAATCGTCCATAGTGTGAGTTGTCCAGATCAACGAGGCAAATAGAATGCGTATATTTTCCCTTTTTTCACCGAAAATGGTGTTCATATAGCGGGGTATGTCATACTAACATGGTCCATACTAACGAGAGGTGGCTGTATCAGAAAAAATATTGTTTAGATAGAGGTGAAAGAATTTTTCTAGCTTTTCTTTCCACCATTTTCGACGCAGTAGCTACTGGAATGTGCGCACTTTCGAAAATGGACTATGTGGCGCAAGTCAGCACTCGATTCAAAGGAAACAGCCTCCATGCGTCCATCCGTTCATCCATCTATTAATCCGTCTATTCAATGTACCCGTCAGGTGAATGAGTATCGACGGCGAGAACAAGTTGTTGCCGATTCAACATTTAATCGTTTTACAACACTTGAGCAAGACAGGACAATAAAACTGGAGTATGATCTCGATTGTCCTTTTACAGAGTGCTTTAACCCTTTGTTGCATAGTGGCCACTACAGTGGACAAAGTTATTTAATTTTTATTAAATTGTCCAGGCCGCATCTTACCCGTAGGCAATCTGTCCACTTCAGTGGACACACTATATAGTTTTCGGTTGCCACTCGTAGATGGCGCCACAATTCCAATGGTGTTGACATATTCAGCATCCAAGATGGCAGCTTCCACAAATTCCGGGTAAGATACGAGCATCCACGCAAAAACGTCGTAAACTGTTACAAAAACGCATTACTCCTTAGTTAAACGTTTTCTTGCCTTCGAGGAAGTCTTCGAGGTGTAATCCGTGTAATTATGAGTGTTTAATGAGTCTTCAT
>JAZHYW010038373.1:0-55288 GCA_037355805.1 Ixodes ricinus
CGGGAACGCGACAGAACAGCACACGACAAAACAGCACGCGACAAAACAGCACGGTCAAAACAGCACGCGTCAAAACAGCACAGCGTCAAAACAGCACGGCGACAAAACAGCACGCGTCAAAATAGCACGCGACAAAACAGCACAGCGTCAAAACGGCACAGCGACAGAAGAGCACGTGCCAAAACAGCAGGGCGTCAAAACAGCACAGTGACAAAACAGCACGCATGTAGCAACTTCAAGCGCGTTCTTCACCTCCCTCTGCGTGAATAATATCGAACCTCCTTCACCTTTTCATTTATTGTCGCTAGGTTATAAAGAAATATATTGCCTATTTCACAGCTAACCAAACTCCGCAACCCGGAGACCCTCCCCCCCCCCCAAAAAAAAAAGAAAAAAAAATGTTGCGTCAAGACCCCCCCCCCTTCCCTCGGGCTTTTCACGAGGTTACAAGAGTGAGTTACAATGATGAGTACTAGAAGCAGTCCACATAATAAAATGTATGCTGAGAATGACTAAATTTAAATTCATAAAAAAAAGAAGATGGCAGCAATTGCTTCGCGACCCCCACTGGAAATGTCGGACCCACAGTTTGGAAGGCACGGCAGTTGGTAGTGGACCACGATTTTTATCACAACAGGAGTTACCGATCGGCATCCAGCGTAAAGTATTCCTTAAGGTGACAGGCAGAAAGCTTTGAACAAACGAATGTAATTGTTCGAACCTCCTTCAGCGAAGCTCTTGTTGGTACGTTTGTCGGATTTTTTCGTGTCGTTTATAGTCAGCATAAAAATAAAAGGTCAGTATTAATTGAAAAAGGTCAGTATTTTCGAGGGCGTTTGAAGGGGGGGGGATGTGATTCATTCCTGAATCCTGACTACATGATTACTTCCCTTCGCAGTTTTCAGCTTGTCTCCGAGGGCTCCGGGGACGCAGGGGTCTTCAGGATGAAATCTGGGTTTTTCACCTGAAAGGGATTTGTGTGCCGAATTCTTTGTTAAAAAAAATCTAATCGTGAACTGCACAATGCAAATCAAGAGCGTCCATTAATGCCCGCACATTTTTTAACAACCTGAGCTTCCGTCTACTAAAGGAGGGCATAAACACGATTGTTCTATTGCCGTTTCTGTGGTGGGCGCGAATTTACCACCTCTCGCAGTCATGAAAATGGGGAAAAATCGCACTGAGTACAGGGCTTGCAAATTTCTGGATTTTGATATTTGCCTCTCCGATCGAAGTGGTAGTGAAGCTCATGTTCGTCCTGTGTACAAATACGAGCACACGACGATAATGTCAGATCCCGATAGAACCCCAGTGCGTCTTGCAGAACAGGTCGCGTCGGCTGCCACAGACAGCAACAAATAAAAAAACAGTACCTGGTTAACTCACTATACATTTTAAACAATCGCTTTTAAATATTACATTTTCGTCAGTATACTGATTTTCGTCGATAAACCGAAAATAACCAAGAGGTTTATGAGTCTACAAATATTTACCACAATAATTTCCGAAACACCTTTTTTGGACGCTGTGCTGTCTTGTCGTTATATTGTTTTGATGCTGTGCTGTTTTGACGCCGTGCTGTTTTGGCACGTGCTCTTCTGTCGCTGTGCCGTTTTGACGCTGTGCTATTTTGTCGCGTGCTATTTTGACTCGTGCTGTTTTGTCGCCGTGCTGTTTTGACGCTGTGCTGTTTTGACGCGTGCTGTTTTGACCGTGCTGTTTTGTCGCGTGCTGTTTTGTCATGTGCTGTTCTGTCATGGTGCCGTTCCTATCATCTGTGACTGCTCATCGCAAGTGCCACGGCCCTTCGTCCCACTTGCTTTCCGACGTCAGGGCTTCGAATCTCTCCATTTACTGGCACATCCTGGAATTCGGGCAACCCAACGTATAGTGACCCAGCGGTTTGTTAGGCCAGGAATTAATAAGGATGTTCGGAATTGGGCGCGAACCTGCATCAAATGTCAAAAGTCCATCGGTGCACATTTGCACCTACGGTGTCATTTCCACTCCCGGCTGCTCGTTTTGATGCTATTCATATAGACATCGTGGGCCCTCTTCCACCATTTGATGGAAACAAATACATATTGACCTGCATTGATAGATACTCTCGCTGGCCGGAAGCGCTCCCTATCCCGGACATTACATCCCAAACGGTTTTAAAGACGTTCGTGTCTGGTTGGGTAGCCTGCTTTGGAGTCCCGTCATCTATCACAACCGATAAAGGCAGACAATTTGAGTCTTCTCTGTTTTGAGAACTTGTGGGACTTCTTGGAACTACCCGAATCCGTACGACAGCCTATCATCCCAGCAGCAACGGGAACGTTGAACGTTTTCACCGCACACTCAAAGCGTCGCTCAAAGGTCATGAAGATCGCATCCACAGGAGCACCATACTTCCCATGGTGCTACTCAGTCTCCGTGCCACACACAAGGCGGACATTGACTGTACGCCCGCAGAGCTAGTCTATGGTGGACTCCTTCGTCTCCCGCGAGAGCTCTTCAACTCGTGTCACAACCCTACGGAATATGATCCGGCCAGCTAAGCGACCCAACTTCGGGCCTCGATGCGTGCAATTAGGCCGGTGCCCTCACGGTCCCAGAAGCCTCATGCCCCTTATGTTCCTAACGACCTCATGACCTCCAGCCACGTATTTGTTCGTCGTTACACAGTTAGAAAACAATTGGAATGCCCGTATGATGGCCCTTTCCGCGTCATGAACCGTCATGCCCAATACTTTCGTCTCGATATTAATGAACACAATGAAACCGTCTCCGTGGATCGCCTCAAGCCTGCGTTCACCGACAAGAGCCAGTGTACACACATCAATAGTACGGACTGTTTGCCACTGTCAAAAAGACGACATTCTCACCGTGCCAGCCAACCTTATCCTCTCAAGCACGCTATTTCATCCCGAAAACCTGTAGTTCAACGTTCTCTACGTTTCGACTTGCCAATCAACCCCATCGAAAATGGAATATCCACCACTCTCGCGCCTCGTAAAACAAAAACCTCTCCACAGCCGCCCATCTGTCACATGGCACCCGAACGCAAGCAAATCCTACACCGGACCTCCTTGCTAGGTGGGGAGCCCTTGTAGGGGGTGACCTAACCAGTTCCAGCTGAAGACAAAAAAGAGGAGACGAAAAATCACGAGGGAATGCTCGAGACCGAGGTGGCATACCAGTGTTCCCACCAAATAGATCGCCAAATAGCCACCAAATAGATCGGAGTTTAAAGGCCTATCAAGAATAAACCAAATATAGCAAAAAGTATACTGGAATTTATAGTACCGTATACGGGGCCACGTGCTTCGACCTGACCAACGCGCAGCACAAGCAGCTGGAAATCTTGCATCGAGAATACCTGCGTGCAATTACAGGCCTTCCAAGACACACCAGAACGGAAGAGCTGTACCGATACTCGGACCTTCCTACTCTGCAAGCCATTATCGAGACCCGCGTAGCCGGTCATCATAGGCGCCGAACCTTGACTAGGGCCGGTCAGTGTCTCCTGGAACTACAAGGTTGGCAGCCATTCGTAGCAAAGAACCCGCCTTTGAGAAGCATACCACCATGGGAAGACGTTATGGTGAGACAACCGAAACCGCTCACTCGCAAGGAGAGGCCTGAAGACCACCCTGAAGTAAGGGCTGCACTTGCAGCGCGTACGGACCTCGTGGCGCACGCGGTCTTCACAAAGGCCGTGTGGTGTGAAGAAACAAAACGGGCCACCCTAGCGTATGTGACCGGTCGGAACTGCTACGCTCGACTCTCCAATATGACAAGAAGCCCAGCACGAGTCGTCTCGAACTTGATGCCATACACCTAGCGCTCTCTCGCATACAAGAACTTTGCGACCGAGCAGACGTTCTTACTCGTATAACAATCTTTACGAACTGCTGGGAGGCCCTCACACGCAAGACCCCTCGCGAAGGCACGCTCTGCCAGCGAATCAAGAGCCTGTGCTTCGATTTGTTAATGGCTAAAGATATCGAAGTAAAAGTGGATTGGATCCCGGGACACGCAGGCGGCGTCGGTAACGCGGCCGCTTACACGTGGGCGAGCGAGCACAAGGAAGACCTCTCTAACCTGGGAATCTCAGTCCCGCTTGCATTGCCGGACCCAGACCCCCTCGAACGGAAAGCTGTGGCCCGCCAAGAAGATCGCCGTCGGCTGCGAGAACAGACGCCTTAAAACCCCGCACCGCTACCAAAGGGACTGCCTAGGGGGCGCAAGTGCTGGTACACAAAGCCCTTACCGGCGCTGCGCTCACAGAGGATGTGCTTGCCAGATGGCGAGACTACAAGCCATGGAGGGGCCGCCCACCAGATCAGACGCCGGAGAACGAGGAAACGTCGGGATCAAAAGCGCCGGTAACTTGCACTACGTGCTCTGCCGGCGTTCTTCCCACTATTCAGCACCTTTTATGGGACTGCTCTGGCTTACAGAAAAAAAGAGCCGAGTACCTAAATCCAAGCATCTAAAATATGCAGGACTGGGTCACCCCAAAAAATGACGTCATACTTAAGAGACACTACTCTCGTTATGAAAGTTCGCGCGCTCGACTGGCGTCGACCGCAGAGTGTGAACTTGTGCTTCCCTTGCCCCCCTCCCCACTGAGGCCATAGCGCCATCCCTTCTACAATAAAGAATATCATCATCATCATCATAAACCATTCACTTCAAATATTACCCTGAACCCCAAGAAAATCCTTGCATTAGTAATGAAGAGACATGGGGCCTAACCTTTATATGCGCGTTTAGCGTAACATAAGCACAATGAAAAATCAAGTTCAGCGAAGTGTGACTTCGCTTCTTCGGTCACTCTTCGGGTTCAAAAACTTCGGTTCACGAAGTTTCTTGGCCGTGGCACAAGGGTGCGCCTGCATACCTTGAGTCAGGCAAGCTTGATCTTACCAGCTCCACTCAGCATTGGTGACCTAAATTTTGGTCCCAAATCGTTGCTTCTCTGCCTGTTATGGCTTCTCTGTCGAAACCTTTGCATGGGATGGGGTACTAATTCTCCAAAAAATGGTGCAATGTCCATCCCGTCCGCACACTATCCCAGCCCGTGTTTCGCCCAGGTAGCAAAAAGAAAAGAAGTGAGCTTTTGTCCGGGTTTGCGAAAAAACGGGTGAGCTTTTGTCCGGTGAGCTTCTGTCCGGTGAGGTTTTGTCCGGTTACCTCTACATATACCCACATAGCTACTCTCCACCACCTTCTATGCAGATATATCCTTTTTTAAGCATGTTCAAATACAAAGAACATACACATACGCAAGACACCAAACGGTCTAACCCAAACACCATTATTGTCATCCACGTTCTACGATAACATCTCCTATGATGAAAGCATTTTCAAAAACAGATAACATATACACCTACAAGAAACCACGCGGTCAAACCCACGATACAATGCCCTTATCATCAGCAACGACGGAGGGGGTTCCGGGACTTACATCTGGGTGACCTCAGGAACACAGCGACTGCTGCGATTTGTACCCCAAGCCGGACAAAAGCTTCGCAAATATTAACACCGCTTAAACACCTTTCTGTTTCTCTCTGTCAAAATCAAAACAAAACAAAACAAAACTCCAAGCTGTTGTTTACATTCTGAGGATTTTTTCGCCGTGGCTTTTAAGTTGCGTCAAGGCTTGGCTTATGCAGTTTTTGTTAGACCTTGTCCTTACTGTTCCTTTCACGACTACCTTTATGGCATTCCACTCTTTATCTAGAGCTTCCATTTTGACCAGTACGCAGTATAACTGTTGCATACCTGAATGTGCTTCACGGTTTCCGAGTTCGACGCATTGGTGCTTACATTGCTTTTTGTTCTGATAACCTGTCGTTGACGCATCTCGAGGATTGTCCCACGTACTTGAAGCCGCATGCTAACGGTACCTCATACACCACCCTCTCAACGCAAGTAACTGAAGGTTCCCAATGAGGCTTCTTGCAGCCTTTATGGTGTGACTGAAATGACGTCAGCGAGCTCATTTTGAAATCTGAGGAGAATACTACGTCTACTTCAAACATTTTGGCGCAAGCTTTTATGTTACGGGAAATCCCATGGAAATACGAAATCACTGGTACCTTCTTTCTTGTTCGTTCCTTTTGCTGATGGCCATCTTTAAACTTCAGTACCAATGACCTATTTTATAAATTTCTCTTCATATCCTCATACCTTCTATCCTCATCCATTGTTCCTTCACCGCATAGCCCATTAAACGAGTGCAGAACTTGGGCAATGCGTTTGTTATTAAGAATTACACAACCCATGCTTTTACTATTTTACCGTGACAACTATTTTTAATTAACACCGGTTTTGCGGGTTTTTTCCCGTACACACAGCAAAGACCCTGTTCTACATGTATGCGCAAATCGAGAAATTGCAGGATCCCAACTTCAGGTTGTTCCGCTGTAAACTTAAGCACAGGGGCTGCTATACTTATGATCGATTTCCATCCCCAAGCATCATTCTCCTGAAAAGCACAAATAAAAATGTCATCAACGTATACATGTCCGCAAACAATAATTCAGATTCTTTTCCTTTAGCTGTTCAGTTACGGCACTATCTACTGTGTTTAAATGAATTTCTGCTAAAATCGAATCCACGGAGGATCCGATGCACACGCCATCCCTCTTAACATATTTCCGACCATGATATTCAACAACTGTTGCCTGAAGGTACAATTCAATAAAAAAAGGAGACTGTCTACGGTGATAATGCAATTAATGAAAAGGTGCAATCGAGCTGGACAAGAATGACGATAATAATCCCTGGAGAAGGGGAACAAGGAAGACAAAGGACAAACACAAATCTCCAAATATAGCTGAGAAACTGTCTACAGTGACACCTATCCTAGACTGGAAGTTTACCAAATTCAACTCCAGCACTTGCCTAACATTTTCAACAAGCGGACTTTCTCTAGGAAATAGTACAAATCATTGATTTCCATAGACAATACAGAACACTGTTATCAATGAAACCCCTCTAGAACAGCAATTAGTGCTTACGAATTCCTAAGTGAAACACTCTTTTACAACTGAACAATATCCCACCCTCTTTCTAAAAGTGTTGAGATGCTATAGTGTCAACTTCGAAGTTCGTTAATCACCTTGCGATGGGGCATATCAGGTTTATTACCTTTCAAGAAACATTTTAGACTTAACGAAGACTCTGCTTGCTTCATTACTTGTTTTGCTAAAGATTCCATCTCATGGACCTTGATGAGTGTAACAATTTTACTTCTAGTATTTCTAATGTGTCTTTTCCATTCAACAAAAATCGTGTTGAGGGCCTCGTCTGACTTTTTCTGGAAAATTTCCTGCAGAAGAATGACAAACATGCCACTTTTGTCAGTTTGTTACAACTAAAGCGATCCCATTTTCAGTGTCCTCACGGAAGTGGTAATGACACGAAAATTTATCCTTTCATCTCTAGAGGTACTATTTATTAGTTTGTTTATTTTATCAACAGCATAATACACTAACTCAGTTTTTTCTTCATGATTCGTGATTTTAAATATAATTTGAATTGCGGAGAACACATCCATCCTGGAGAGTTTTACGCCCAAACAAAATTTTAGGCCAATCGTCAGTGGTTGTTCTTCTTGCTAAAAATAGACACTTCACACTGATTTACCACGCGTCTGTGTTTCGTCCTCTCTATGTTTTATACTTTCTGTTTTCTACTATAGGTACATCGGAAGAAATGTTCTGGTAGGAACTATTTTCACTTGTTTTTGCATGAGTGTCCTTTCTCTGGATGCTTTTTACAGAGTTCTTCATATCCCACTCCAAAGGTTGAAAAATGTCCCATTTGTCCGGCTTTTCAATGTTGAAAGTCCAGGGGCCATAATCTGGACACTTGTGGAAAACGTTGGCGAGAAATCTGGCGTCTGTGATTGGCCAACATCGCACTTGACCTTGGCGCCGGCCAATCAGAGCCGTCGGATTTCTCGCAAACGTTTTTGCCAAGTGTCCGGATTAGGGCCCCTTGTCATACTTGTATTCTTGGCCCCGGAAAATAGTCCGGATGCGGTCTCTTGCCCGGCGTAGTTCTTCAATCACCTTGGAGGCACCTTGTCTGTATGACTTGATATTCATATTTTTGGCACTAGATGAAACATGTGATTAGAACGACAGGTTATTAGAACACAAGAAAAATGTATTCACGAATGCGTCGAACTCAGAAATCGCAAAGCGCACTCAGGAACGCAACAACTGTTGCTGCATACTGGTCAGTGACGGAAGTTATACATAAATAGCGGAATGATATGAAGAATTACACACACCACAGCGCACTATAGCAAACACCACTCACTCCAGACACACGAAAAATAAAGCAAAATTCAAACAAACAGCGCTGACTGACAACTCTTTTTATATAACTTTGTCTTCTTCAACCACTAGCAACACCGAATTTCCCAAATCACGCGCTCCGATCTCCTAGATGCTAAAGTCACTGGATCCTGGGAAAGTAGCGCCATTGCCTTACCTACCTGCTAGCCGGACACAAACGGATACTAACATACAGACTACCCAAACCTCGCACGGCGATTGGCTAATTGGTCTACGTTGCCATGGAATTCGCCATCTTGGTCCATTTAAATCTTCAAAGCTTCCAGAGGGTCGTTCTAAACCAGTCGCGCCAAGATCACCATGGAGCGTCATCGTACTGGAAGTGTTCCTCGCCAATATAAGAGTCTTTGGCACTCTGTATGCAATCAACGTATTAATCATGCCCATCTCCATGGATCTATACAATTATGTTGTTCTTCTTGAGTATTTCAATACAGTAAACTTATTTTTCATTGCCTCCAAGCACCGACACAGCATTTGCTGGTGGTACGAAGGTGTACGCTTGTTTCGCCGGTGTGTGGATAGCAAAATCTCGGTATACAAAAAACGACTCCATAAAGCTACCCGTCACCAGCGAATCTAGATCGGCTCACCAAGAACGGAGGGGTCAAGGAGAAATTGCTCATTTCACGGACCAAGATGGCGACCACACGGGGAGCTTGGCGTTACTTTCCCAGCATCCAGTGACTTTACTAGATGCCTAAGATTTTTTTCTCTTTTTCTGTCAGGTGTAAAGAAGGTCTACTAATACAGTTGTTAGAATTCCTGGCGTGGAATTCCAACAATTGTTTAACACAACCTGTGGTGTGTGTAATCATGTGCAACCAACTCGCCCAAGCTGCTATGTTAACAAGATATGAAGAAATTTGTGTAAAAAACAATACGAATAACGTCTATCGGAAACTGCCTAAGCCAAGCCTCGATACAACTTGAAATTCAGGACAAACAATTTCCCAGATTGTAAACAATACCTTATAATTTTCTTTCCTAGAGAGAGAGAACGATGTTTAAAGCGGTGTCGATTTTTGGAAAGCTTTGCCCGAGTTGGGGTACAAAGCGCTGCAGTCGCCATGTTCCTGAGGTCACCCAGATGTATGTCTCGGAACGGCCTCTCCTGCTTTAATGAATATAAGAAAGTTAGGTGATGTCGATACATCTTCTTTTCAGGACCACTTTAAGCTGAGACTGCAGTGAATGCCTCAAGCACGAGAGCTCGAGGTCGCTGCTTTGAAGCGTTCTTCCGCAGAACGAGCGATCGCTCTAAAAATGCATGTCTCAAAGCCAGGAGCGCGAACCAGCTCGCCCTTGTAGGTTTTGCTGCAGTCTCAAATTAAGTGTCAACGGAGTATAGCGAAAGATCGTTACGTCATTTCGAAGCACGGATTGATCACGCTCCCGCTGGACCCGCTTTCCGCAGCGCACGATCAACTAAAGATGGAGTTTTTGTAGATCGTTTTCAAAGGCTCGCTACCGCTGCGGCG
Source organism: Ixodes ricinus (assembly GCA_037355805.1). Taxonomy (NCBI): domain Eukaryota; kingdom Metazoa; phylum Arthropoda; class Arachnida; order Ixodida; family Ixodidae; genus Ixodes; species Ixodes ricinus. The sequence goes on from JAZHYW010038373.1 coordinate 9,845, forward strand.
CGCGCGCGGTTTAGATCATGCATTGAAGTTGCAGCGCGAGCTCCCGCTACAAATAGCGTGGCCTGAAAACACAATCTACTAAGCCTTCCTAGTTTTTTTTATTGTCGGCAACATGTTTTGTTGGCACCCTCGTATGGTTACCTTTCATGACGTCATTACCTTGCAAACAACAAGTTTGATAGTGTTTCTCATTGGCATTGTGGAAACTTGAAGGATTTGAGCTCTTAAAGTGACACTGCCAGCACCGTCAAAATTTAAGTTCGTACATGCCTCTTATTTGCGTGAATGATAAATCCTTTGATGACGTCATAGTCAGCATTCGGCGAATCGTGGAAGGCCGACCACAGCGACGCTTTCGATCGCGCAGGCCGCCAATACTCTATTGCATGTGCACAATGCAGTCAAAGCTGCAGGCGCGAGCATGGTGTTTGATCTCGCAGATCATTTCCACATGTTCTCGCTCAAACGAAACAATAATTAAAGCCACGCGCACGCGCTAGTATAGACCCTTCAAAAAGGGTCTCTTGGGTGGTTCCATTTTCAGTGTTCGTGCGTATGGCGCGCGACTTGCTTGCTTTTCGAAGCGGTGAACATGCCCCTGCTGGGCTGAAGAAATCACGCGCTGGGTTGAAGACTTGTGAATATTGGAATGGTGTATTCTAATGAAACAGTGTAGTATCTCCACTGCGTAATTGCACGTTTCCTGGTCTTCACTTTTTTTATTCTTCGAGTCAATTCTTGAATATATCACAGAGGCCAAATTTACGTCATGTAGGTGTCCAAGTCCGTGCTCACTTGGAGTCTTTGATGCAAGGAAAAAAAGTTACTGACCTTAGGGGATCATGTCGGCTGTTGTTCGATCCTTTACTGTTTGAGAATCAACTTTCTTGGTAAGCGCCAAATCATCTTTAGAAACGTTAATACTTTTTAACGGGGCTGTCAACACCTAAGGAGTTAGTGCAGTGGTGTTGGGAATTATTTTTCATGTTCAGAACGTAAGTACACTGTGCAAAACTGCTAGCGCGAACACGACATCGGCGTTCATTTACATTTCTTTGCTTTCGCAGATGCAATTTATTACCGCTTTTCTTATTGCTGCAACTGAGCACTTTACTTCACACTAGTAATTTGGTAAAAAATTTTCGTTCTAAGAAAAGAAAAAAACATACGACAATTGCATGTTCGTGATGACAGTGTCGCGCTGTACAATCCGCCGGGAGCATGCACGGCCACGTTTGGTCTAGATAATGAAAGGCATATATAAGGTGTCTGAAGTCACTAGGTTCTACCTAAATGAACCGTAAAATTCGACACCTGCACGAAGCGATCTAAACTTGTCGTCAAAGGTGTATTTCGCAGGCCCGTTTTGTCTTGTAAAATTACAAAGCGTAGCTTCATTTCTGTAAAAAATAGGGCAAAGAAACTTGGCAGGGTCAACAGAGCGGACGGCGACGGAGACGACCAATTCGAGTGGCGGGGCTCTTTTCTCGCATGCATTGATAGATGGCGTCTTGTGCAGCGTCGGGAGGTGTAGCCGACCAGCTAAAGAAAGCAGACAACATGCAGACGAAATCAGTTGGCAGCAAGAACTCCGCCGTTTTGCAACCGCGTTCTTTTTTCTTTTTTTAATTAAAATTTTGCTTTTATTGTTTGCATTTATTTTTAAACCGATGGTACACTACAAAACTATTATCTTTATTTTAGTAAATCACGGTCGTCGCAAGCTGTTCGATAAGGAGAGAACGCCATCTATCAGTACGTGCACCAAACGCGCCCCGCCGCTCGGCTCAGTCGTCTGCGTCGAGGGCCGCCGTTGACCCTGGCAGGTTTTTAGATGCGGAGCATCTCTTGCTCGGGTCTATGTCCCGCGGCGTTGGCGTCGGCGTCGTAGTCCGCACTCATACTACGCACGCGCAACTCTCCTCCTTCCCTCTCTCCAACAGCTGCGCGTTACTCTCTCCGCTCTCTCTCTCTACCAGCTGCGTGCACTGCGCGTGCGTTCGCTTCTCCTCACACCGCGCGCGCCTGCGCAACTCTCCTCCTCTAGTCTCCTCTCCTTCAAGTGTGAAAAAAATAAACGGCGAGCGGCGAGCGTTCCGAGTTTCTCTGCCGCGAGCCGCGACGAAGGCTCGCGTAGGGGGTTACGCTAGGGCAGTCGGTGGCGCCATCTCTCGACGTCAGCACGCAACTGACTCTTTCCTCGGAACCAACACGATGCTCTGCATCACCCCATGGTTCCCCTCGGGAAGATGGTGTAATTTTTCTTGCCCTATTTCTTACAGAAAAGAAACTACGGTTTCTAGTCATACAAAACAACAAATGACTTGTGAAATACACATTTGACGAAAAGTTTAGATTCCTTCGCACAGGGGGCAATTTTTACGGTCCATTGTAGATCGAGCCTGGTAAATTCAGACACCCTATAGATATATTGATGCCAAAGGGAGTTGAAGACCTACTAAATTCCCATATGATAGAGTAGTTCGATTTAGCAGCAACATCTTCCGACCTCGAAAGGAACTATACGACGGAAATAAAATGGTTAGCATATATTCGGATATTTTCTTTAAATTTTTTGCGTTTCTAGAGACAATGGATTGGTCGTTTCACAGCAGCATAAATCGTTAAATGTTGCCTAACCGTAAAAGAGCGTTTTGCAAGGATACTATCCGTTTTATTTATCATTCCCAAACTGCGCACACCCCTCCATCTCGCTTTTAAAAGTGTTGCCCCCAAAACACCGGGTAATTTCGTAAGGACGAACATAATCCCTGGAGAATAAAATAAAGGGGACAAAGGACAAATACAAATATCCAAACACAACTAAGGGACTGGTGTGGGACCGAAAAATTCCACCTGTTCCTGGTATCGAACCAGGGACCTCACCATTTCCAGTGAAGCGCTTTTTTTTTTTCGGTCGCGCACAAGTCACTTAGCTGTGTTTGTCCTTTGTTCCCCTTCTCCAGGAAATATTTTCGTCATTCTTGTTCAGCTCGCTTGCACCTTTGCATTTATTTGCCTAATACTCATGATTTCGTAAACTTTATTATTTTTTCAAAAGAATGTCTACGAATATTACACTGGCAGGCTTTGCTCAGTTGGAGTATTCTTCGGCCGGGGGATATAATATCAGAGATTAACGGTTAAAATAATTCAGATAATAACCTAAAATGTGTTAAATATATTAGGTAAGTAACAGAAACCTTGTGGTTTCAGTTAAAAACTTGATGACAGTCATCGAATTCCGCTTAACCAGTAAATTTTAGAAATAGTTGGAGCACGGTATTTGTTTTTCTGTGTCCCAATATTACACCGATCTTCGTCGTGCTCGCGTGGGCTTTCCATCTATCATGATAGATTCACACGACGCACTAATCTGCAGACTGACTTATTACGTGACGACAAGTTCGCGGATCGTTTATCTGTCAAGCGCGTTCACTCTGAGGAGACGACGAGCAGGCGACAGTTAGGAATACGCACCGAAACATTTCACGAGCCCACATGCCTTCAGACGCCAACATGGCACTCTTGCACCGCTCTTTAGAACGAAGGCGTTTACTGCTGCTACGATCGCGGCGCTGTCGCGTCACTACGATGAAAAATTGCTGCTTGGCGCAGTTACGTATGGAGCAAGACAGACCTACAGATACTGTGATAGCCTTGGTGGCAAAGGTACGGGAATGCGCACTTCTGTGACAATTAAGCTTCATCCTAACCTCCTATATACTGACCAAAGCCTGGCAAATCGCCACCAGAAACGGCCGCCGAAATAAAAAAGGTGGAGCGGCAGACAACCGATGAGAGGAGATCCATGGGACTGGCGCCCCGCTGCGGCGAAACACCGAAACACACTTCTTCCGAGCGAACAAGTGTGTTTCGGATCCTCGCCGCTGCAAAAGCTGTGTGATGAATACCAGGTTCCCCAAGAAATGCTCTCTGATACCAGATCCTCGCGTTCCAAATCTGCGACCGGGCACTCTAAGGCTTCGTCGTCGAACTGCCAGACTTTGTGAGTATAGAGGAGGCTATGGTTTTGCGTCTCATTCATAATACGTGCTCTGATGCGATGGAGACGCCAGATAAAGCGACGTGCTCGCCCAAGTAGCTTTGACATCGTTAGGGCACTGCGAAAGGTACGCCAACCTTGAATACGCGGCACAAAATCGTGTACGCTGAGAAAGGCATATGGATGCCGTCGTTCCGCCCTCGCTTCGATTATTAAAGGGTAACTCCTGTACATTTCTTGATTTTGTATTTACCGCTATTTTTGTTAAATAAAGTGCTCCCAAATGAGAAGTTGACATTTTATTCTTCGATTCCCCGCGTGGTTTTGTACATACCTTATTTCAGAATTTCGTTTCGGGGGTCTACTGTACACTGAAACTAACGGCTCTAGCAAGATGGCAACCCTTGTGTTCCGCCGCATGATCATCGTGTGACGCAAACTTCGCACTGGGCTACCGTCAAGGTACGACTGGCCTAGTCGCAAGAGCAGTTCAGATCAGTCAGGTAAGATGTTCCGGATGTTTTACAGTTTTGCTTCGTAGATATGAAACGTGTTGCAATTAATGATACACAATCATAAACTTGCCTGCGGGAAATCGAGTTCGCCGTGATTAACACAGGCTCAGCGCAGGTTTAGAAGAGGCCCCGCCCCACCTATGTTCCGAGAACTACAATCTTGGTGGAGTGCAATGGACGTTGCAGAAGCGTTATGAAAGCAAGTAGTAAGCTCGCGCTGAGCAGGAATGAGCTAAACTATGGCCGCCAGTGAATGCCACGTTCGACACGACGAGCCGTTTGAGCGAGCAGAGTTAATAATCTTCGAGCGCAATCGCTGAGGAGCACTTTCCAACTGCGGCCGCTAAAACGCAACATAAGCAAAAATCGTCCGCTGGGAAGGATGAAAACGCGGTAGAAGAACCCGACTAAAGAAGTGGTGGTGCAAAAACTAACCTTTTCCCGTACGAACATGACAACTGGGCACAAGGTTGCTCGACAAACAGCCAACCCGCTCAATGCCGGCTGAGAAGCCGGTGGTAGCATTTTGAATATCGCTTTGAGAGGGGATCGCGGACTTCCATTCATGTAATAATTTGGCATTGCTCGTATATAGTGTCAGAATATCTATATCGTTCGTGTATTTTTGTTCGACTTTTGACCAGAGTTAACTTTTAAAATCCCATTCCGCGATCATAAAGAGGGAGAATAGACTAGTAATTGAAGTAAAATTAACCTCATTTTTTTCAACTTTATGACTAGTATGTAAAGATATTATTGTGATGAATCGTAGCCGAGAATTAAAGAAAAAGACAGGCCGTGATTTCTTATTTTGAGCGGAGTCGCCTAGAACGAAAGATACTTTCCGACTGCTGAGCCGGCCACGTCACCAGAACAACACTCTTGCGGGGATTTTAGCCGCCATAAGATATACTCATACAGCAGCAAACCGCTCCGGTCGTATGTTTCCCTTTCCGAGACCACATTGTACCTTTGAGTTAATTAAAAAAAGAAAAGCCTCTGCTAAAATAAATTAAACTTTGTATATATGCACGCGAGAGATTGCACGAGCCGGGTGGTCATAAAAACGGGAGGTATAGTACCTGAAAAAGCGAGAACGGCAGGGTGTGTCTTTCCACCACCCGACCTTAGGAACGCGCTACATACTTTCCGTGGAGCTCCGGCTGAGCGCGTTGTCAGGCGTAGGATGCTCGGGCTGGAGGCGAGAGAATATACCTTTCTCACCAGCCAGCTTCGTTTCGCTACCACTGTGGCCACGCATTTTCGGAAACTGTAGTCTTTTTGCACGCGTCACAATCCCACTACAGACCTGTGTGAGCAGAGCCAATACCACGTGGAAGACAAGGCCTGCACATGGCGCCATTCTTCGAGGATCCCCGACCAGCCCCATGTGGCAAACACGCTGAAGCTCTCTTAGACACGCCAAGAAGCGGCACACATTCGTGCGTCTTGGCCTCGCCGGATACGCGCTTTGCGCTTGGTGTAAGTTGTTACGAGACGCGATGGCGATGATGTTGACGCAGGGTAGGTGGCACTGCATGGGTCCACCAGTAATGTTGATTAGGGCGAAAGCCGCAGCCCTGGTCTTCTAAGTGGCACTCGGAGATCGTCAGACGACATAATTTATTACGAGGACCAGCACCTGATTTCAGTGAACTAGAGCTATGGCGTCGTCACGCATGCGTGGAACGCTGTAGTGAGATCAGTCGATTGAGGCTCCTTCCGTCTCTTACTGGATTCTGTAAAAGTAGCGCCAAGCTTCCCGTATAGTCGCCATTTTGCTTCATGTGAATGAGCTGTTCCTCCTTGACATCTTTATTCCTTGTGAGCCTCTCTCAATTTGCTGTTGAGGGGTCGCTTTATAGAGGAGTTTCTTGAATTTGGATATTTTGTTGTCCACACAGGTCTAAAACAAGCGCCCATCATCGCACCGTCATCACGTGCACCCCTGAAGCATAGTTTCATCAAAAAAATAATTTGCCTGTCTTTAAATGCGTAGGAAGAGCAATCTTTGTAGTAAGAGATTTATAGAGATAATAAGTATTGATAAATGTATGGCATGTACAGCGCCAAAGACGCCTAAACTGGCGAGGAATTCGTTCAGCACGATGATGCTCCATAGCCATCTTGGTGCGACCTGGTCAGGGCGACCCCGTCGAAGCTTCGATGATTTGAATGGTCCGATATGGCGATTGGCTATGGCAACTGAGAACGATCATCCAATCACCTTGCGAGGTTTGGAACTTTGCATGTTAATATGAGTTTGTGTCCGGCTAACAGGCAGCGGAGGCAATGGCGCTACTTTCCTAGGATTCAATGATTTGTCTTTTGGCTAGAGTCATCCTCTACTACTCCATCTGCCAAATGTACGCAGCAAATCCAAAGGCATGGGCGCATGAGCCTAGCTCCGCAATATGCTTTTGCTTGTACAAGGAGTGGTCCATAAAATACATTGTCTAAAGAACGAGCTCATGCCCATGCCCTTGTCTTCACTGGAGATGTTTGTGAGATGAAGTATAGGGCGGTCCAAGTCACCAGGCTCGATCTAAAATGGACCGTAAAAATCGACGCCTGCACGTAGCCATCTAAACTTTTCGTCAAATGGTGTATTTCACAGGTCGGTTTTTTTCTTGTAAAATTACAAAGCGTAGATCTCTTTTAGAAAAAATAGGGCCAAGAAACTTGCCAGGTTCTACGGCGGGCGGTGACGCAGACGACCAAGTCCAGTAGCGGGGTGTGTTTGGCGTTCGTATCGATAGATGGCGTCGGGAGCAGCGTCTGAAAGTGCAGCCGACCAGCGAAAGATAGCAGACGACACGCAGACGAAATCCGTTGGCAGCAAAAGCGCCGCCGTTATGCAGACGCGTTTTTTTTACTTTAAGTTTTGCTTTTATTGTTCACATTTATTTTTTAACCGAAGGTACATTTCAAAAAGATTATATTCATTTTAATAAACCACGGTGGTCGCGAGCCGTCGCGATAAGGAGGTAGCGCCATCTATCAATACGAACGCCAAACACACCCCGCTACTGGACCCCTGTCGTCTGCGTTGCTGCCCGCCGTAGACCCTGGCAAGTTTCTGGGCCTTATTTTTTACAGAAAGAGAGCTACGCTTTGTAATTTTACAATAAAAAACCGACCTGTGAATTCCACCTTTGACGAAAAGTTTAGATTGTTACGTGCAGGCGTCGATTTTTATGGTCTATTTTAGATCGAGCACTGGTGACTTCGACCACCCTATATATAGGGGAGCTTTAGCTGCCAGAGTAGGGCTGCTCTTTTTCGCACACCGCCTCTTACCTCGGTTGTCCTGGGGGTATCATAGCAACCAGTTGATTTGACTTAGTTCTTGTCGAAGTCGGGAGTGCCGAACAAAACCGACAATTGCCGAAGCAGCGATTTTACATTCTGACGCATTACCCGCGTTTATATACCGTCTGCTCGTTTCGCTTCTCGAGTAGCGTGAAGTTTAAATTGTGAGCACGCGTCTTTGCGTGCGTTAAACATACGATGAGTGAGGCGCTCAAAAGTTCATAAATTCCCAGCCGCTAAAAACCTCCACTTTTATGTGGCTCTCCTATCTCAGATCCGTCTGTGGGGCCCACCAGGATATCTAAAAGGTCATGACGTACCATTCAAAACGTTCTGAGATGTTTGAGATGCCCATCGCAGTTTTCTCAAAGGCCTGATGTACCCTTAAAGAATTTATGATGAGTGCGAGAGGTCCGTCATAATTTGTTTAGAGGTATATGAAGTCTGTTGACACTCTTTTCCGGGAAAGCACCTGACCCATAAACATAGTGCTAACGGGCCTGTGAGATAGATCACATTACGCTTTGGATATATGCGTTGGGGAAGCCGCTTGTTCATTGTGTATGGGGCGAACACAACGAACGGTCGCTCAATGCCGGCTTTCCGTCCCATGAGTGGATCTATTTCCTAAAGCAGCTCGGTGTGCATATAAAGAGGTATCTCAGTTCCCTGTTTTTGTGCCTATTGGTTCCTGCGGCTTAATGAGCTCGGTCAGCGAGCAAAAAAGTCACCAGGGACGCCTTTACAACGGCACTGGCGACAACACGTTGACCACACTTAAACAACCGGAAATAATAAACACGAAAACGGGACCAAAACTGACGCATACAACTCCTTCAACTCTCGACGACATTTACTTGGACTGCGTTCAAACGACGGCCTTCATGCAGGTTAAGGGGAAGGAGCAGAGAAGGAAAAGGGGGGGGGGAGGGTTGGAAAAGTAGAACGGACAAACGGGTTATTCGCTGCCTTCCCTCAAGGCCTCTGGTCCCTTCCGCCCAGTTCGGGACGGAGGAATGATACTCTCTCTGTCGGAAAGGGTCAGAGAAGTCAGAAGCAGCGCTAGTCGAACTAACGTTGCTCAACTTTAGGATTTTTCGATAAGGAGAGGATTTTGTCAACGGCGGCGGTCGGATATTGATTTCGCTGTGCGCTCGTGGTTTTTGCTAAACGTGTTACTCACAGTGCACGTCTGTGTATGTTGCGCACCCGCTCGGTTTTAATTGTTGAGCTACCGTGCGTCTCAGAGATGTATCCAGCGGCATCGTGAACACCCCGAAAGGTATATTTTGCTAGAAAAAACTCAATTTCCGCTATTGTGTCTTGTCGCTTTTATCTAGAGCTACTTACACCCCGGTTTCAGTAAGCTATGGTTCTTACCGTTTTTTTTTAGTTTCAACATGAACATAAATCTCGATGTCTAAAATAAGCACCAAATAACATTTTCAACAACTTAATTTTTGCTCTATCTTCACAATCATGTTTTTGCGTCTAAAGGATCGAATGGCTGAATGAGCCTGAAATCCTGAAAGGTCTGAAGGGCTCATGTGTCTAAATAGCTGGAAGTTTTAAAGAGCAGAAAGGTATTGAAGAGCTGAGGGGTCTGATGATTTGAAAACGTTTAAAGGGATGAGAGGGTCCGATATCAGATCAGGGCTGCTGGGTCTTTTTCAGTGGGGCCGTACTTCCTTCTACTTACTGTTGGCGGGTTTCGGCGAAAAAAAAAAGCCATACTAACGAAGAGGCTACCGAATGCCACTAGTAGCTCGGTTACCATAGAGTTCCTGTAGGATTAGTTCCACGGGAGCCAGAATTGCACGCCTGTTTTCCACGTGTCTCCACGCCGCTATTCGTTGAAGTCGAACACGTGAGGAGCAAAGAAGCAAACGCCGTCAGGAAAGCCACCAATACGGTCGCTTCGCCGACGTTGCACGCGCACCGGCGTGTGCTCCCCTGATTTTGCCTCCTTCTGCTTCTTTTCTATTTTCTACATGCGGCGGCGCGCGCGGCGCCGCTATTCGCCGAATTCAGCCACGTGACGAGCAAAGAATTCAGGGCGGTGCAGGAAAGCCGGTCCTACGGCCACCCGCCGAGGATGAACGCACAACTCTGGCTCCTGTAGTGAACCTATACAGGAACTATAGGTTATTATAAAGACCCTCGAGGTGTTTGCGTTTGTCTTGCAAATAGCGTCGAATGCGCCAGTAGATAACGCCCTCGGTTTTGTTTGTCCTGTCCTTTCTTTCTTCGTGTTCAAGTATTATTCTAAAGTTCAAGCTGATATATTTACAAGTATGTGCCAACACGCTCAACCCTTAACCGTTATTTAGCCCCGTGTCTCGATTAGCATTTGGAAGCGAATTGCGGCGCAGTTCTGAAATGAGCGGCCCTTCGAAGCGAATCACGGCGGAGCAGCCGTGCGTAGCACGTGTCTTCAGCGATTCCACAACAATTGTTCATGGCACTCGTAAAAAACGAATTTATCAAGGGGTTCGAGGCTGCATTCGCCGTGGTGTTGTATTAGCGACCGTAAAAAATATTTGCTCATTTTCATCATACACTGCGCGTGATTCTGTATTGCACCTTTAAGCAGCCACCTTCGCAACCGCTTTGCAGATGCGGTGTAGTGGCTTGTGTGAATGCGGCATTATGTTTCAACGTTTACCTGCAGACCCGAAATGCAGATCAGTATGGCGCTTCTCACGTTGGGCATCTGCGTATTTGTGCATCTTGTTGCTTCTCTGCCATATACAGTGGTCAGGGAGCACAGACAATCGGAAGCATGATGCCGCGAGTGGTGTCCCATATGTGCAAGCAACTGCAGCGCACGCGTGAGTGCGACTTTGGCAATCTTACATTTGCACGGACTTGTTCACACGAGCAGATAGATGGTGGCGGCCAGTCGCCCCACTTGAAATCGTCTATACTCTGAGCAGTGGCGTCACTAGGGTCAGCGGCACCCGGGGCGGTGGCCTGCGGCTACACCCCCCACCTCCCCAAGCTCGTTGCCGCCTCCCCCCCCCCCCGCTCGTCACCCGCCGTAACACCATCCCCCCCCTTCTCGCGGCCCGCCGCGACACCCCCGAGCAGCTCTGCACCCGGGGCGGTCCCCACCCCCCCCCCCCCGCACCCCCCTTGTGACGCCACTGACTCTGAGTGAGTTAGCGAACCGCAGCTCGAATCACGTGAAAAAATGTCAATGCCAAGTTAATTTCGAATAGAGTTTCCCTCAACTGATTATAGTTCGGTTATCTGGCACAGTCCGTAGTGGGTAGGTCCCAGGATTGACAGATGAGTTTACTGTGCTCCGGAAATCACCGCAAAGTTTTAGCGATCCCATTAAAACTTTGGTTTGGGGTAGTTGGTCCATGGCAGGTATAAAATTTAAAAATAAAAGCGCAAACAGACAGGGACGATAGAAAATAACACAAACGACAGGGACACGCGCTTTACGCAGAGTGATTTTGACTGGTTGCATTCTTAGGAAGGTTTTCAGGATGTTTATTTAAAGTTTGCCGACAACTGGCAGCCTTTTTCCTGAGTAGGTGTACAGTTGCTTCTCTTCAAACTGCAGTTTCGCTGTTGATTTAGACCATAGCCTGCGAAAGGTTGCTTCACTGATGAACGTGATCGCAGCGCGCGAGTCGACTTGCATTTCAAAGTTTTTTTACCGTCGATGATGAGGGTAATTAGAAAATGTGGTCGACTTGTTGATACATCGCACGTTTTGTAGAATGTGGAAAAGTCTGCGTCAGGGTCAGCACTCGACTCACTCACTTGATGGGTCTTTTTGCTTCCTCCTTGTTCCTTCTTTGAGACGCCAGCCCTTACAAGATGACCCATATTTTTGCAGTAATTGCAGGTGCTTGTGCGATTGCGACAATCATCCGGTCGATGATTATTGTTGCACCTGCAGTAGCAATTTTGGTCCCTGTTTTTCGGCATTACCGATGATCCAGTATCGTGTTTTTTGGAGGAGTTTTGATGGCTCGTGTCGACATCGTCTCTCATATTTAGATAGGTTGTTGTTGATTCTTTTGCCTTTGCCAAATAAAACGCTTTCAGGAAAGTAACGGCTCTTTTGAAGAGCAATCGTTGCTGGAGGTAAACGTCCCGGAGGCCACGTATGAAGTGGTCGCGTAGCGCAGCTTCCAGTAGAAGATCTGTATATCCAACTACATTTGCCACCGATGCTTTTGGCCAAGTGATCCCGGTGCCACTTGCGGATTGTCGGACTAGGGAGCCGCTTGCCCCCTGTGCGGTTGTCGTGGCAAGTGCCACGGCCGTGACCGTTGTTGTGCCGAAGTTGCCATCTTTTAAAGAGCTCGCAGAGCGTCGACGTATTTGGGGAATGGTTTCGTGAGGCTGCTGACCACGTTTGTGAAATCGCGATCTCCCGAGAGGTTCCCATGGACAGGACTCGAAAAGGGTGTGAGAGACGTTGCAAAACGTCGTCGTAGGAGAACTCAGATGTCGCTTGTGGATGAAGTAAAGGCCGGTTCTCACACGCAGCGAAGCGCTGATGTAGTGCTGCTCACGTGTCCTCGGCTGCTTACTGTCTGCCATGAGCAGCACTTTTCACGGTGCGAATCAAAGCTGGTGAACGCTCCCGTCAACACGCGCTTAGCGCGCGAGGTCAGTGCTATGCTTGTACCGCTCCGCTGCATGTGTGAACAGGCCTTAAAAGGCCTCTGACACGCCAAAAAAATTTTTTTCATGCCAGGCGTTGAAATGGCATATCAGGACATCACAAAAAAATTGTTTCACTATAGAGTTGCGTAGTTTTTTTATAAAAAATAGAAATACGAGGCCCAATTTAAAGTTCCCGCCGTGCACAGTGACGTAACAGTGTACCGCAAGGTGTCGGGGCGGTCAGAAGGTAGGCATCGCCGGAAGTCACGTGAGTTGTATCCTCCTCGTGCTTACCGCGAGCACGTGAAATATTTTTTTTATATTTTTGTTATTCTCCGCACCTCCACGAGCGATGGAAGCAGACAAGGTTTCTTTTATTTGCCTTTCATCGCTTAATGTTGCTGTAAAGGTAGAAGAAGCGGAGTCAGTGAATTGACTCCGTAAGTGTGACGTCATGGGTCCAAACAAACCGTTGCTAGGGTCGTTGTTATGGACGAATACATGTGGCTCGGTTTCGCTACGAAAACTCGACCGTTCAAAAATCAGGAGTAGGATTTAAACTTCTAAAAATCACAGATATAGAAAGCTTGAATGTCATATATGTTTCGACAGAAGTGTGCCGGTAATCGCTCGTTTCTGAAATATTTACGACTGCAACTTCCGGTCCTCAAGATGCCTGCAGCAGACGACGAATGCAAGAAGTATGCCGTCTGCCACACGCCCGCCGGCCAAGTGGGGCCGTCGTTTGAATCGTGTGAATAAAGACGATATTCTGACATCGCACTTTTAAGATTTCATAGTGGGGTGCGATGCAAAATATGGTTTATCGAAAGTCCGGGCGTCGATCGAGATGATAGTCTGCTAAAAGATCGCATTGCACGCGCGAGAAAAGCACTTTAGGCGAACGGTTGAGATCCCAAATTTTGTTTGCGGACTCGCGCTATGCGAGGGTGCTTCGTATACCTGGTTGTAACCATCGCGTGGAGAGAGATTCTTGCAGTTTCTTCAGATTTCCGCAAGACCCCAAAGCGCGAAAGAACTGGATAAAAAACATAAGGTGAGTCTATTACAGACTGTACTCGCATCGCGGGTTCGATGAAGATCTTCACCAAAAGAGCACATCCACGGAATTTGATGTATACCAAGGGGAAAAAAAAGCAAAATACTGCGAAATCGCGATAGACATGCAAATCTTTAATAACCTGACAACCACAATAATAATAATAACAAACGACTTACCTCGACGGCGTACGATTTGTTTCTCATGGTAGCCTGCACTACGCCGGTAATGCACTTCAGGTCGTCGTCGTAACTGATCTGCGTGACGTGGTTTGATTTTGCTGCATTTTCACCCCTCGTAACTAAGCTGGGTTGTTCAGAGGAAAAAAAAACGCACATTGCGGAGGCCTTTACGGCCATGGTGATGCACTTGTTTTTGTCGCTCGTTTAATGAAGACGCCCGCTGCAACAGAGGCCAGCAAATCTATCGTGTCGTCTGCTACCAAAGCAAAGCGGAGTGTAAGACTTCAGAAATGGCTTTCATCGTTGCGATACGACACTGAGACGACAAGAACATTTTCATAATTAGATATCAAGAGGTTTGGTTGCTTACAAAAAATTATTTACTTACTTGTGAGCAAAAATCTAGCCTCATGTGGAGTCTCCATGCATTAGTCCATAGCAACGTCCCTAGCAACGCTTTGTTTGGACCCAGACGCCATGTTGTGACGTCATCACTTACGGGGTCAATTGACGTGATCAACTACAATGCCCAGAAGGTGCTGTGTGAGGGACTGTCCCGGCATTTCAGCAACTAAAGAAGAGATCGCACTGCATGTATTTCCGAGAGACATACATCGGCCGCATGTGCACCTAGTAAACAAGTTCTACTCATTTTCTAGACAAAATACATACTTTGTGCTTGACGTTTACTTGTACTTTGTACACAAACCAGTTCGTATTCTTTAGACGGCAGGCATCTTTAGCCTGGAGAGTATCCGATGATTCAACGACCTCGGTGTCTGAACCTTCAGCAATGCGATCGGGCGTGTCGTATGCTAGCAATCCTAATTTCTGCGAGCGTTCTGAAATTTTTTTCAAAACTTGATAGCTTGTTTTGCGCCCAGTATAGCTCTGTATGATCGGACTGACGGCATGCACTCGTACACTGGCTTGTACTCGCAACGCTTTCATCATTGACCTCCATCACGTCGATCCACTGACTCTTCGTCCTCAAATTTTACAGCACGCAAACTAACCAACGGTGCAGCGGTAAAGAGCTAGTGCAACTGAAACTTCGTTTTCTACAATCGCTCGTACAAAAAGCAGAATAAAAAAAAATCTTAGGCACGGTCGCGGAGAGCACGAGGAGTGAAACTCACGTGACTTCCGGTGAACTCACTTTTAGTGACGTAGGTCGATGCCTCCCTTCTGACCGCCCCGACACCTTGCGGTACACTGTTACGTCACAGTGCACGGCGGGAACTTTGAATTGGGCCTCGTATTTCTATTTTTTATAAAAAAACTACGCAACTCTATAGTGAAACAATTTTTTTGTGATGTCCTGTTATGCCATTTCAACGCCTAGCATGAAAAAAAATTTTTTTTGGCGTGTCAGAGGCCTTTTTAAATTATAAAACTTGCCGTACGTTTCCTCCCACATAGGCTGGAAAGTAGCTTCCGCTTTCTGAAAACGCTTTTAGGTTCTTGGCATCGAAGCAGAATTTGAGCCGTTCCTTCCAGTACGCCCAACTCGCATCAGGAGTGTAGTCTGGAATTCAATCGTGCGCCATCCTCGCTGAACCATACAGGTTTTTCCTAGTCGCCGGTGTTACGTTGTAGTCAATTTACATATTATTTACAAGATAATACTCCAATATATTGGTTGTGAGCTGCGACCCCGGTCAACATGTCGCTAGCTCGATGAGGAACCGTCTGTGGGGTGTGACCAGAACCGAGGGTGTTCGTCTTGACACTTGCTGAACGAAGACGACGAGGTCCCATCGTAATAAAAATCTATGCTTTCTTATTACCTTTATTTCTTGTGTAATAAATGAATCATTCACCATTAAAAATCAACCTTAGAATGACGCGCCCCGGCCAAGTGAAAGGTTTCCACAGCTTGTCTGCTAAGCTGAAAGCCGCCGCGCTGGACGCTTCTGACATCTGTCGGCGGCAGATTTAACTATAGGCGAGCCCGGTCATGGCGTCGTCTGCGAATGCAATGGCAGATTGCCTGACACGTTTTTTTATTTTTTATATCAAGGTAAGCTCAATGGGTTTGATATTTTCCCACTTTGCTTTCACCTCCTGGTTGCACTTCTGCAACAAATCGCAACGCGATACGTTGAGAAACCGATTTTGGAGGGCCGTTTAATGTAGCTTAGAAGTGCTAGTTTACATGCTGTATAACGCCAATAAAGAAGCGTAAAATGCAGGTCATCACGGCGGTAATCATATTTATGTATTTGCACTCACCGACTGAACCAATTACGTACAGCAAATGCGCCGCTATCATGACCTCTTAAAGCTAGAGCGGTTGGCGCGACCTCCCCAGAAAATTACATGGGTTTCCTTCGCAAAAACCCTCGGCGATGTCATGAATCATGCTCGCTCGCAGCGACCGCACCTAAGGATCCAAGGTGCGCCTGCCACCGCTGCTGCATTTATAAGAAAACACAACATCCTCTCTCAATCCGGTTTCGAACCAGCGACCTATACGACAATGAAGCCAGCCCTAGGTCTTGCATTACAACGGCTGACATTCATGAAGAAGGCTTTGAATTCCTTGAAAATCTGCCGTAATCAACGAGCCTGGCTCCCAGTAACTACAAATTCTTCCCATAAATTATTAGTAGGATGATATTATCATAGGATTCGTCATTTCAATCTCGTGAATGTAGGGACATTAACAGTATTCAAATTAAACCCGTTAAGCGTGATTAGAAAATGTTAGCGTCCACTTTATCCCACGTTATAACCTTTCAATTTATTTGGGTACGTTTCAACGTGAAATGCAAAATGCGAAAGTGATCGTTATTTTTTAAAAAATCAGGCAGAAATGAGAAATCAAATTACAGGCTAATATTTATTTTACCTTTCTTTTAAGTTTTTTGAAGAAAACAAAATATGCAGAGCCGAATCACTTCATTCTGCGATCAAATCTCACTTCTCACATCCCCAAAACACGGTTTTCAAAAGGCACTATCAACTGAACTTGCCTTGTTAAAATAAAAATAAATCATCTTAAAATAATTTGAAGACATTGGGTAGATCTGAAGAATTGTGCGAGGCATTCGAATGCATATATCATTTCTCTCTTAAGAAGCGTGAATTCTATGGCTTCTGTGGTATGACTCTTGAATTAATAGATTCCTACTTACAATTTTGCGAACAGTGTGGTGTCAACAATAACCAGTATTCAAGTGTACAAGCATTAACTGCTGGTGTACCTCAGAGGAGCGTAGCTGAGACCATTGCTTCTAGAGAGCAGCTCTTAGGCCCCCGTTTCCGTCTTGAGCGGCGTCGGCGTCGGCGTACCCGCGCGTGTTCATTATGGGACGTTTCCCCGCTAAATCTTGCAGGGAAATTTTCCGCTAAATTTAGCGTGAAATATTTCCTCTAAATTTAGCGGGAAATTTTCCCACTAAATTTTGCTTGAAGCGATTTTCTCTATATTTAGCGGGAAATTTTCCCGCTAAATTTAGCGAGGAAATTGATGTCACGTCACCTCAAAAGCAATTCAGTTTCCGCGCTATATTTTGCGTGGAATATGACGTCACGACTTCGTGTCACGTCACCCAAAAACAAATTCAGCGGCAGAGGGAGTGGAGAATTAAAGGAAGAGGATTAGGAGAGGAGGAAGTGGAGGTGAGAAGAGGGGGAGGGTACGAAGGAGGAGGAGGGACATACCCTCCCCTCCTCCTCCTGAACAGCTGCGCTCTAGTTTCGCCTTACAGAGGTTTGTAAACGTCTTTCATTTTTTGATTGTTTCTATTAACGACATTGTAAAAATTAGCACAAAGGCGGTGTATGTAATTTATGCAAATAGTACTAGCTTGTTTTTTTTTCGCAGACAAAGAAGAGCTCGCTCAAAGTTCTAATGACACTTCGATAGAACTTTAGAAATGGAGCAACGTAAATTTACTACAAATCAACACATCTAAAACAAAAGCCGTAGTTTGTAAATCCAAGAACAAATATATTGTTTTTAATTACAACATTGCACTCAAGCCCTATATTATTGAACTTTTTCCCAGTGCCAAAACACTCGGACTATAGTCGGTTACAGGTCAAGAAGGTAGGAGAAGCTCCTCCCACAAGCATGATGCGCCTGTTCCAAATCCCTCCGCAGTCGAAAGAAGAGTTCACTGGAAACGCTCCTTGTTCCGCTTCAATGGATAGATAATGGCCGCAGAGTGGTGGCAACTTGTCTTCGACCCCCACTTTTTAAGAAAGCGACCTTTGTATTCATCGGAGGGGGAACCGAGCCCCTGAAAGCAGCCTTTGTATCCATCGGAGGGGGAACCTAATCCCCGAAAGTCGTATTTGTTTCTATCGGAGGGGGAAAGCTCTAATCTCCCTCTCGTGGCTTCCACAATGCTAAGTCAAAGTCGAAAGATGAAGCAAATATGTACAGAAAGGCAAGACCCTCCTCGCGCGTTGGCCGCGACGTCACGGAAACGAGGGTACGCTATTGGATGCGGATGTGGCGGAGGGATATATGATTCCCTTTGAGGGGCATTTGCCGCTACCTTCTTAACCTGCAACTTACTATAGTATCCAAGTAAAATTTTAGTAGTATTTTTATATTAAAAATTTTATTTTCAAAATTTCTAAAGCTGTTGGCATTACTAACATGATTCGCTTTGAGTTGAAAACAAAAGTTAAAACACCAAAATACATTTCTCTGCTATCTTCACAATTAAAATATTGCTATCTTATGTGGGGAGCCACTATATACTGCAACTAACGTAAAAAAGATGCACGTCCTTAATAAAACAGTGTGAAGTACCAGCGGTGTTCCATATGACGTCCATACGCAGCACCTATTTAATATACTCCATCTTGTTCAGGTCACCAATCTCTATGATTATTCTTTACTTTTAAGATACACAACAGACCGCTAAATGAATAGTTCTCTAATCAACCATATAACACATTCAGCACAAAACACAAAATATTAAGCTGTTGATAAGAGAGACATTTGGAGGGTACCATTTAGTAGAACAAATTACGGAACACACATGTTAAGGTTCCATCTCCCATTGTTATTAAATGACATAGTATAAAACAACACTACTTTAGGAACATTGACACTATATTCCATCAAAAATATATTTATTTAAACCATTCAACGGATTGCATTTTTTCCTAATGTAAAAAAAGTAGTTTATACCTTTTTATCAGGTTGCATGATTTTTGTTTTCTTGTTTGTTCCGCTAAAACTATTTTTGTCATCGCGACTGCGTGCAAACACGAGTGCTTTATATTTTCATATCTGTGATGACTGTGTTATTTTTCATATTTATTTGACTGAAAGTACAGATTTTATTGTATTTGTATCTATTTTGTGCCTCTGTCTGCACGACCCTGCCGAGAAAGGGGGGGGAGGTGCCTCGTCAAGCCGAGAACTGTTGGCTTTTTGCCTCCCCCCCTCCCTCCGTCGTCTGTACTTTTTGCGCAGACGATAAATATTGGAAATTAAAACTTAATATTGAAACTATAAAAACCGCAGTTGCGTAGTCAGTAGAGGTTGAAAAAGTTTTTCCAGGAAGCAATAAAGCGCGAAACACATGTACGACGAAACCGTCCGATCCGACGTCCGATCCGACGTCCGATCAGGCAATACGACGGTCGGACGCGGACGGTTTGGTCGTGTCGCAACGTCGGAACGGCGTTGCGGCATGCGACGGACTGTCCAGAGGTGGTTGCGGTGGTCGGATGGCCGCAGCCAATGACGACGCAGGTAGCGAGAACGTCATGAGGACGTCACGTTTTGGGGAGTGGGCTATTCAGGAGCAAGAATCCGGATGCGAGCGAGTCCCTCTTCCGACGTTGTGTAATGGCCACCGCTCCGGCGAAAAGCTCCCGCGCGTCGGAAAACGAACTTTTGATTTCGCTGATCCAGAGTCGGCCAGCGATTTGGAACCAGAGGGATACGTTGTACAGAGACGCCGATGCGCGACTTGCGAGTTGGACGTTTGTCGCGCAAGGCATGGGCCTCGCGGGATCTTCAGGTACGTACACAGCGCGACAGCGATGGTTTCCCATGTTCCTTTCACAGGTTGGAGGTTGTGATCCTCTCTAGATGTTTACGAAGGGCCTAAACTCGGGGAGGGGAGGAGGCTTTCGTGTAGTTTGATGGAATTGCGTTTCGTGGACAATTTTTTGTTTACACTACGTTTCGTGGAAACTCGTTTCGCGGAACACGCTGTTGCGATATTTTGACGCGCGTGAATCACTGGGATGCGTGTTTATATACCTGGTTGCTCTGTAGCGGCTGATTACAGAAATAACTAATTCGAGCTGTCGACGAAACGATCTGTCGATGAAACGTTGTTTCGACGAATTGATTGCCACTGAGGTAGGTCTGCCTTTCAAAGATACCAGATGGGTTGTTTTGTTACTATACTTCCTTCTACTATTTTGTTACGACTTCTGGCAGGCGTAGACGACGTACATTTCCTGTATTTTTCAGCACCATCAATTTAGTAGTGCAGATAGGGAAGTTTCATCCCACATATCAAACAACGAAATGGCGAGTTCATGTCATGCAAATATCACATGAATTGACTGCTTGTATATATCAATTTGCCCAGACTAACATTATTTGTAACATTGACTCCTGTATGCAACTTCTACAGAACATGTTTTTGGTGACCACACTTATCTTTACATTGAGATCTGCATCTCAAAAAGCATAAAATGTATTAATCTTCCCATAGACGATGTCAAGGCCGTCACCAATAGGTGGCGATACCTAAGAGATACCTTTGGAAAAAAGCTGAAAATTGCGAAGATGAAGAGTGGTGCTGCAGCTGGGGAACCGAAGTCCCCATGGATCCACTTCAAGCAGATGCTGTTCATCAAAGACTTTGTGGAAGGACGCCAGTAAGTGTAGTTATAAATCTTTTTAGTGTGGCTGAAATACAACAGCCCATGTCAAAAAGTTCTTTTTAACCTTTCTCTCACTTCAAGCAAGAAATTCAAGGTACCCACCTAATTGTTCCAATATTTTATATTTCTCTAGCACCACAAGCAACATGAATGGTTCAAGACCCGCAACACCCACAGCGCCTGAAGAAAACTCTGTGGACGAGGTCCTGAGAGGCTACGAACAGGAGGAGGAGGGGGAGGAGGAGACCCATCCGAGCTCCTCTTGTCCATGGTATCTTCTGGCAGCGACGACAGTATCCCTAACCTTTCTCCCATTTCAACCCTCCCTTCCACTTCGGCTTCTCAGTCACGTCCAACTCAGTCTGCCTCTTCTGCTCCCTGCCGTTCCCTGCCTTCTCCTCAATCCATTGCTGCTGCTTTTTCCCAACCGAACCCAACTCCACCACGCAATGCTCCACAAAGAAATAATACCCCTAAACGAAGACAGAACACAGACGTCATCATTGACAACATAGATAAGCAACTGGAGAACAAGATCAGTTACACTGAACACTTTTTATTATCTCTCGCTCCCCTCGTAGACAGAGTGCCCGAGGACCTGCATGGGTACTGCATGATGCATCTTGTGGATGTGATCACGCAGTACCAAAGGGGAATGGTCCCAACCACCCTGATGCAGGTCCGAATGCCTGAACATGACACTTAAAACTATGTTCAACACAACCCTAAACCCATGTTTATTGGACAGAGACACACACATGTGCAATTAAATGCAAAGGTGAAAGCGAGCTGGTGACTGGTGCACGACTGAAAAAATCCGCCTGGTCCCGGTATCGAACCCAGAACTTCTCCATTTCAAATGGAGAGGTCCCGGGTTCGATACCCTGACCAGGCGGATTTTTTCAGTCGTGCACCAGTCACCTATACTCGTTTTCACCTCAAGAACCATAGTAAAAAAAGTCCGCCGGCACATCGTGGAGGATTACTAATTTCCCTCTTTATATTGATAATTAAGATATCTGTAGGTGAATTTTAGATTAGATATGTGTTATCTTATTAAGACGTACACGCTTCAAACGACAAAAGCATCGCTTTTTCCTCCGACAACAAAATCTCGTAAGAACCACTTCGCGCCGCACGCGAACAATGAGCGCAAAACTTGCTTTTTTCTTGAGGTGAAAACGGGTATAGCTGTGTTTGGAGATTTTTTTCTGTTTGTCTTTGTCCCTTTCGTCACATAGGCACCTGTCTTACCCTCATTGCCACGTGCACTGGTCATATGGCCCTAGAAATGCAAGTTACATATCATAAAGTGTGCTAGGGATGATAGCATCTGTTGTTCCCTCGACTGCTTTGTATGGCGGGGATTTAGCGCTCCTATGGGCATATGACCAAAGTGCGTGGCAATAGGAGAAAAGCAGGTGTGCATGTGTGTTGCAATGTCAAATCAATCTACTCATCCATTCACGCAACACTTCACTGAAGAGCACAATATTTATATATGACACCGCAATATACCACACAAACAATGCTCGAGTTTGCTACAGCTTTTTTATCTTTTCCTAACTATTGTATGCAACACATGCGCAATAAAAAAGTGCAATAAAATCTTCGACTTGAAAATAATTGTTTTTAGACCAACATTGGAACCCCAGTAAAACAGATCTTTGCAGGAGCAAAAAGTAATGTAATTTTTTACATTACTCTAATAAATAGCATAAAGAAAGAAGAACTGCTTGTTGCAATTACAAAATGAAAAAAAAAAGATTGGCGGTAGACAACAGCACAAGCAATAATAAAGAAATGGATTATTAACTAGTGTTAAGTGGAAAGAATCGTAGTGAAAGGACTACATAAATATTAATACATCTTAAAACACAGCAAAATCCCAAAGACAAAAACAGCCCCCTTCAACTGAGCTTGTCGAATTTGCAATAAAATATTTTACCCCTACTGCTAGATGACCTACTATGAAGCCCGGTGGCTTCAATATATATGACGATTTTATATCACTCAACTTCATTAATTACTCGTCTTCATAGCGTCGAATGTCACAGCAGAGTGAATCTGACTAAACCTCTAACTCCAAATATTAGTTGAAGTGGATTCATATCAGATCGGCGACAACGACGAGAAGGGGAAGCGAAGGAGAAAAAGATGAGAACGATATACTGAATAATGTAGAATAAATCAATGTTTTAGATTAACCAATAAGTTTGTAATACCAATCTAGGGGTCATTACATTCGTTATAGCTATTAACTGTAGGATACCACCGCACAATGGTATGTCTCATTATCTGGAGGTCTATGTACCGTACAAATGGCAACCAGCATGTAGTTTTGAAACGCCGCTATTAGATGGCACAGAATTGCTAGAAGGGTCTATTGCATTGCACAGTGCACTAAAAAAAATTGCAATTAAAAAAAAAAAAGAATGAACATGGCCCAAAGGGCAAACCTGAGCCTTCAGATTGCTTAGCGCTGTAGTACAGCATCTTGCCAAGAAACCTTACCTGCAGGACTATTGAAGTACTGCATGTAAAGGTCTCTGACATAACGGGCCGTAAGGGCAAAGTTCCGAGCTAGAACTCTGGCCACTTGCATCGGTGGCTGCACAAGGAGCTTGCGCCACTGGCCGCCTTTCCTTTGTCCAGCTGCATTGATGTAGTCGCCGTAGCTTGCAGCGCAGTATGTGTCGTCTCCCGCATGTTGACTCATGAGAAAATTGTGCAGGACGCAGAGAGCTTTCACTAGCTCCTCTGCATTCTGCGGGTTTTCCCCGAGCCTCCTCTCGAGAATCCTCCAGCGAGTCACCAAGATGCCAAAGGCGTTCTCGGCGCATCTCCTGTTAGGTGTGACAAAAGCAAAGAGCAAGGTCATTTCTTCACGTCCCATCTACAATTGGTGATAACCTATTTTTGCAATGAAGGGCGAGGCAGGCCAAGCCTTCCAAGTGACCTAAGGAGAGCTGGGCAACAAAAAAGAAAGGGAAGGTAGAGACATTATCTCCTCCTCTTCTCTCTCGTTTACTTGCGTTACAACAGATGAGCATCACTGAGGAGAAAGAGCGAAGGGAACTTTCTTTTGTCCACCCCTCTCCCTGCCTTTGCTGTCAGTCATACAGGGTGTGGGGCCTTCAGCACTGTGGAACTATGCTAGCCTTGACAACGTAACAAAAATTTGACCCCATTAAAGACATGTTAGCATACAAACAAACCTTCCCAAACTTTCTGTAAAGGGTCTGAATACAGTTTACAATGTTTGCATTGGAATTTAGAAGTAAGAAATTGACTTAGAAAAAATCTGGAAAAGATAAACAATTCTTTTAATCAAAAGACGGTGCAAGGTATTACATCCCAGATTGTGGGTTCTCAAATCGGATTTTAAGGAACGTGCAACATGCTTGTTTTACTAGCAGCGACAAGCATTGCGGAACCGAAGTGCGAGTCGCTCATCTCGCAACAGCTATCCATATGGCGTCACTCGCTTCCATTTCGCTGCGCACAGCAGTACCAATGTTCTTTCCATGCGACACAAGCGTTGGAGAGGAGCACTCGCACGTTTTACAATAATCGGTGGATTATCGATGGCAACCACATGGTATTGCGGGATGAAAGCTGCTAGAGTTCAAGAACACACTACAGGCACATACGGATATTGATTCACGGAGTGTGGAATTTCGAACGACCATATGTGCAAAGTGAACAAGAACTGTCATCCGACGCAAGAAATAACTAGTGCAATCAACCATTTTCTGGTGATTGTGGTGTTCAGCATTAATTTCTTTATGAGCGCGTAAGAATCGGTAATGAGTTAGTTTTCAAATAATTAGTTGTCACATATACCTGCGCGTTAGAATCGTGCAAATACGGTACATAATAATTATTCGAAAAGTTTGTATGTTTCGCAAACTGCATCATTATAAGACTGGAAAGGTTCCTTTGCTCTTTTAATGCATGGAATACATTATAATAAAAACCCCTCATTCTAGAAATTTATCCATCCTCACATAGCCACACCTACCCGCCTATCCTTTCCTCTTAGGAAATGCATTCCATGCAATAAACTTGCAAACAAAAATCGCTGTTACTTCTTTCTTCTTTTTTTTACTTTTAGGTTTTTTGAGTTTAAAAGGCCTGAGAATAACCACTCCACATGTTGGTAGCAATGTGAGACACTTTTATCAGATGCGTTCTTGCTAAAGCTGAACCCTTATCTCCTTCCCCAGTGTTTGTCGCCAGTTATTTGAAGTATGACTCTCTTGGCATGCTGCATCCACTGTCAATGCAGACACGCAGCATCATCCGAAAAAGATGGCACTTTATTCAGCTGGTGACAAACATCGGAAGGCAGAAAAGGGTGTATATATTCTGTGGAAAGTTTGCTAAGTTGGTATGTAAATTTGAAACCGCCCTGGCAACTGTCTGATGAACATTGATCCAAATACAGAATCTGGAAAGATCACACCTTAGTGGACTTTACATGTGATTTGTTGCATTTTGTGGCTTGCCCAAGCATTCTTCCGTTTTTTTTTTTCGTGAAGTGTACGACAACTACGTCCAATGAATGATCATGGCGTTCACCTAGTCGCCACAGTTTTATAGAGTGATGGCATGCAACAAACCTAGTGCCACTGTACCTGCCCTTAGAGGAAGCAGAGTAACGCAATTGTTTGATGCGTGCGCTTTGCTGACAAAGCGTCCCTCTCCCTCATCTTCCCCAACAGAGACTCCAGATGTAATCCACTTAATGGGAGGGATCGACGGAATGCTGAAATAATAGACAATTCAAAATCCGAAGCTAATTTTACCCTCTTGAAGACTGTAGTGACGTGAAAATGGTAAAGCATTAACATTTTGAAGTTTTCTTGCATTCCCATGCAGAGTTGGGGCTTTGGTGGCATTCCCCACTAGTTGCTGAATTGGCATTCGAGTTTACATTACTTTCCTTTCTTTAGGAATATATACAGTGGCTCCAAACAAACCTATACCCACCAAATCAAGGCATTTTGCACCTTGTACCACCCAAAAAAGGCAAGATTAAATGTATACTTGGCAAGCAATACTGAATACTCACTTCACTTGGTGACTAAGGCAGACATCAAGCTACATGTCGCTTCACTGAAACGCCAAGGATACGTGTGCGGAGCCAATCCCTCTCCTCCACGAGAGTATTATGAACATTGGAGTTGGCAGGTTGGCATTTAGGCACTAGCATCACACTAGCCTTACTGAACTTCGTGTCACCTTGCTCGGCTGAGGCGGTAGTTGAAGATTCGCTTTTCAGCATCAACTCCACGCCCAGGGTAAGGCCTGAGAAAATCCGGCCTGAGCTGGAAGGCCTCGTCCCCCACGAAAACACAAGGTGCAGGCAGCCTTGTATTGGGCAGCAGTAGGTCCCGGGGCAGCCCCAGACGGCCTTCCTCGAGGAGTTGTCCAAAAATGGACTGCTTGAGGACTCCTCCATCGCTCTGCTTTCCGTAGGCACCGACATCCACGACCACAAACTTGTAGGCGCTGTCGACTACGGCAAGCAGCACGATGGAGTAGGTCCCCTGAAATTTATGGTGTGTTATTCACGGGCAGTGTGCGTAGTCATAAAATAATTAATAAAAAACATGATTTTAGGCAATGTAAGAGACAATAAACCTCCGAAATCTTTTTCCTATTTTTCAACAGTTTGACAGTAAACAATTAGCAGTTCGAATTAAGCCACAGCCACATGTGACAGCATTATGTCTGCTCTGTACTGAAATCATTAAAAACTTATTTGCGATCCAGTTGACTGCCTTTCGGATTGGGGAAAGTACAGAGAAAGGAGTAGCAACTTTCTACAGAAGACACCATGAAACCTTCTGCTGCATTACACCAGTAGGCATATCATTAACTGCATTTAAACAAGTACCAAGCTCAGGGGTTTATGTAATTTGTAGATGCCAAGAAAATTGTAAGTAATGCCACATGTCATGCAAGGAAAATATGTGTGTTAATGAAAGGAATTATATGTTTTTTTGCAAAGATATTGTTGATGTGGAGCAAGTACTATGATGGATGTACCGTAAAATACCGAGCATGTGCCCTCGCTTGTGTGAGCACCCCCTCCTATTTTACGAAATTTTTTATATTTTTGGCAATAACCGTATAAGCACCCCGCCCCACCGCCGCCGCCCACGGTTTCCGTCGAACAAACTTACCGTAACCCACCGGTGGTTTTTCTTTCTTTTATAGATTTCTTGTGGTAACAGGATTATTTCATATAAAATAGAAATATATGTGATAATTTAGCTTTGTTCTGGGCTCTTTCGCTGTGGCAGTGCTTGGAGACAATATGAAGTCAAGCGAATCCAATCCAAGGCAGAAAGGAACCCGACATGCGACCGCCATTTTCTCTTTGCCTGCGTCAAGAGCTGTTGTCTTTGTGCGCTATGCATTCGTATACAGTGCAGAAGAAAATCGAATTCGTGGAGTGGCATCGGGAAAATGGCAAGAATGTGTATTTGACTTTGCACTATTTCAAGCTGGACCATAAGAGAATCCGCGAGCGGGAGAAGTACGAAGTTTTATTACAACAGAACTTTGGAAAGAGCAAGCTCCGGCGCAACATCGCAAACATGGACCAAACAATGGTTCGAATGGACACGCCTGCGAATAGAACCAACAACCTCGTGGGAGCCAGTACAGTTCGGATTGCCAACACCGGCAGTGCTAGGCAGGGGTTCACGGTTGCTTTGGCAGCCTGCACCTATGGCCACAAGCTACCAGCGTTCGTCATCCTTAAGGAGCCAAGCAGGAAGGTCCCAGCAAGAGCCTTGATGAGTCTCCATATACCAGGTGAGAACCTTTTTGCTTTCAACTTTATGACTGAGGAATGCTACGCATTGCGAGGCGCGGCCTCACAATGCTTAACATTCCTCAGTCATAAAGTCGCAAAAGGTGCTCACCTGGTATACGGAGGCTCATCAAGGCTCTTGCTGGGATCTTCCCGCTTATCCCTCTTTTGTTTTGTTTTTTCATCCCTTGCGAACGTTTGCGTCACAGCTTCCAAGAATGGATGGATGACAACCGAAAAGTTATATGAGTGGCTAGGGAGGATATGGGGCCCAAACACTGACGACGTGCTGCGACTGCTAGTGTTAGACCAGGCGCCCATACATAAGACCCCGGCGGCTAAGGACATAATCGAGGAGTGCGACACTGATGTCGTGTACATGCCAGCTGGATGCGCCAGTCTGCTTCAGCCCGCGGACATGTTCTGGAATAAACCATTCAAGGCCAGTCTTCGAAGGACCTGGGAGGCCTTTATGAAAAAAGAAAAGAGGACTCCAAAAGGCAACCTGCAACCTCATGGCAGGACGTCCTGGACTTCGTAGCCGAGGCGTGTTCTTCCACCCCATAAGGACCTGTCGCGCGTTCGTACAAGGGGTGTGGCATCGCGAACGCACTCCACAGGTCCGAAGAGGGCGATCGGAGCCGTTGTCCCCGAAGACCCCGACGAGCTGAGGGCCGAATGTCTGGATCTCATTTTTGGCTCGAACTCCGAAGAATCTTATTGCGGATTCGACAGTGAATGATGCGAACGCCAGGCGCTCTGTTATGAATCTTTTGCAGATGAAACAATCAATGCTGGTAAATAAATTTTTTTTTTTAGACGATGCAGACTGGCCTGTTTGTTTTCTGTTTTACTGGTTGCCATTTTGTGAACGCCATCTTGAATTTTGGTCCCAGTCCGACCAAGGGCCCCCTCCACGTTTTGGAGGAATTTATCTCTAAATATAGGCGGGAGTGCTTGCCCAGTATTTTATGGTAATGTAAACACAGATAGTAATGAAAAGCATTAGAATTCCATCCCTACAAAATGCTATGAATCGAAGAATGTAGCATGAAAATTGAGGCATACCTTGTAGTTGAAATACATGCTGCCAGATTTTGCAGGAGCTTGAATCACGATGTGCTTCCCATCTACAGCACCAAGGCAATTTGGGAACTGCCAGCTCCTGCTGAAGCCCTTGGCAACCTGAAGCCACGCATCTGTATCTGGTTCCTGGAAAGAGACGGGATACAAAGAACTTAAAAGGCTCACTTGGAGTTCCAAAAGTTTCCATGCTTAATATTATACACACACACATATTGACCAACACTCTATATTTCCAGATATTGATTCAGTTAATCCATAAATAAATGGTTATAATGAAATACAACGTTACCCCTCAGGTAGCAGCAGAGTCATCAATCTAAACATGTGGGCTTGCCAAGAAGGTTTCTTCCAGCCTGCCACAATCACTGTTCATGGGCTCCTTTGGTGTAAAGATCAGCCATTGCTGGTGGCACTAGATGGAACTAACCTAGATTTAGCTTAGAGCCGTATGTGGCAAAACTCTGAAACAAATCACTGCGCGAATCCCATTTTCCGACAGGGCCAGCCGCTCGGCACCGTCACTGCTCTCGAAGTGCACCACGGTCTGTGCATGTGCGAGAGCTTCCGCTAGCGACCGTTCAATGGCGCGATGAGAGCGAGGCTGTCGCTCCACTGTTCGCGTTTTTTTATACGCGGCTGTACATCGAATGCCGGTTCTGGGTTGGGCTGTTTCCACTCTTTTTGATTTCTTGCAAAATCTGTTTTTCTGCGGCTACAGAAATTATGTTTCACAAAATGCGAAGACGTCTTCAGTTGAAACTACTGATCCCGACACCCAAACAGACCGTGGTATTAATAAGCACTGCCCTTCCACACCCATTTATGTAAACGTGCCGCTTCATAAACGTTGGTAGGTCAAGTCTTTGCATGCTGTTGATTAACTTTGCTTAAGCACATGCACTTAACTGTGACACAGTGTCGACATTCTGTGCTTCAGGCATGTGCAGTCACCTTAAATAGGGCTCTTTGTAGGGAATGGTACTCACAGCCATGTACAGTGGCTGCAGTCTTT
This sequence comes from Ixodes ricinus, assembly GCA_037355805.1. Lineage (NCBI taxonomy): Eukaryota > Metazoa > Arthropoda > Arachnida > Ixodida > Ixodidae > Ixodes > Ixodes ricinus. The sequence goes on from JAZHYW010038373.1 coordinate 39,355, forward strand.
TCCACAGAGCTCTGCAGGTGTCGCGAATGGCCAACCGTGCGGTGGATATGCCCACTCTGAAGGAGAGGGCGATGTCCTGCACCAGGTCACCGGATGACAAATATCTGCAATGGGAATTCAGAAATTCGGTTTTAAATTGTGGTAGAAGTTGTGAAACGAGAATTGTGATAATGAACATATCAATACAACGGAGAGAACAACTTGAATGTTTCACAGTGTGCAATTAATGAATTTGTAGCCCAACAGTCGTGGTCAATTTGGTGTCTACTAACACTAAGCATAGAGGGACTGGTCTAGGCAGTGTATGCTTAGAAGGTGGACAGCAGAGGTCCATAGTATAGGTAAAAGAAATGTTATGTGGCACAACAGTGACTAAAGCGCGAAACACATGTACAACGAAACCGTCCGATCCGACATCCGATCAGGCAATACGACGGTTGGAGGCGAGGGTTTTCAACGCTCTCCGGTGCTACGAAATCCCTCGCCCCCCCAAGGTCATTCCGGCAGTCCACACGTCGGATCGGACGGTTTCGTCATACATGTGTTTCGCGCTTAAAGGACGTGACACCACAGATGAGTGGATCAAATATTCGCGGCGTCTACTCTAAAAAAACATAAAGCTGTGAAAGTAGGTTAAAAAAATGTGCTGAGAATCGCCAATAAGCATGCATGCAGCCTCCTTAATATGTCCACACACAGCCTGCTATTTGTTAATACCTTAGCGTCATGGCCAGCCGCTCCCCTGGGCAGATGGGCTCTCTGCATAAATAGGACCTTTCAAGGTCTGCACGGACAAGCCTCAGGATAAAGTCAAATTGAAGTGGCATCATCCTGTAGTACTTTTGAAAATACAGCAGGTCCCCATCACGCATCTTTTGCATCTGAAATAGAAAAGGAACAATCCAGATTACCACTCATTTAGGACACTGCAAACATTAGTCCACTAGGCAACACAGAAACAGCATCTTTGTCCACATGAGAACAGCACTGATTTATTAAAGCATTGCTAACTTAAGAACATCTGTAGTCCACTTATGTGGATAAGAGGTAAGAAGCTCGCACATTTGCACAGACGTAAGTACCGTAGGATACCGTGCATCCAACCATACCACATTAAGCGCCCATACCAAAATTTGTAAGATCTGAGAAAATGTGCACAGTTCATTTATATGTAGAATTGATGACCGGACAAGCGCCCATCCTCCATTTTTTTATGATTATCTCAAGATTTTGAGTGGGCGCTTGCCCGGTATTTTACGGTAGTAGGATCGTATAGGGTGTCAATGTAAATCGCACCGGAAAAAGTCTGCGGCACCTGTATGTAGGAAGCAGACATCTTCTACGAAGGTGTATTGAGCGGCGGATGTACTCACAGAAATTGTTTAGGCGGAGCTCAGTTTCAGTAAAAATTAAGAACAACCTTTTCGTGGAGGGGCATCAATGTGGACCAACGCACACAACCGAGAGTGGTGCTCGTTGCTCATTTTTCGTCGGCGGTTTAACGCAAGTTTAGCACGAAACCGGAAAGAACTAACAGCCACAGTCGAAAGCCAATTCGTCGAAGGGCATTTGGTTGAATAGGCCTATTCGTATTCGAATGACTAGTCGAAGGCCAACTCGTCATAATCTCGTCAGAGGCCATTTCATGGCCATATTGTAATTAGCTCCTTTATCAGAACACAGATATGCGTTAGAAATATTGTCATTGGTACGTTTGCCGTCTGCAATCCTGTCGGCGTGGGTTCAATAGACTGTTTGCGATATTACCCAGGCACCAAGGGGCATATTGGGAATGTAGCAGCATGCGCTTCAGGAGCTTGCTCTTGGCTGTACAAAATTATTTGAAGTTAATAACAAAAATAAGGCAACGAAGAGCGCATGTCCAAAGAGGTATTTGCTTCCAACGTCTACTGCTGCAGATGCAAGCATGTGCAGCACGTGGAACTACAAATCCAGCAGGCTCCTTGGCACTTGGCAATTTGACAAATGGTTTATTGGTGCTTCATAAAAATGTTGTTCAAACGAATGTTTGTTTATTCGGTCAAAACTCTTGGTAGCAACTCTAGAAGACATTTCGTACAAAGAGCACAAATTAAACAAGGATAAAAAAAGAAAAAAAAAAGAAAAAGGACGAAACAATTCTGCACTTGTCTCAAAGCCTGGTTCTATCTTCGCCTTTTTGTGGATATCCCTTCACTATTCTAACCAGGATGCTCTACTTTGTCAAGAAAATGCATGAGACTTGAGGGCAAAAGATAGTAAGTACAATTATAGAAAGACATTCGCCTTGTATTGTCTTCAAGCCAATTCGACAAATCGCCTTACGACAAGATACCCCTCTCGACGGATTGCCCTTCGACGAGTTCCCTATTCGACAAATTGGCTTTCGACGAGTTGGTCAATCCCTCTGACACTGGTGTGAGAGCGAAGCGCCCCAAGCAACGAGCTTGGCTTGTAGCATTTCCTGCGGTACAACATAAGGTGAAGGAGAGCATACTAACTGTAGCCCAAGTCAAAGTTAAACTGACTTGGTCACAAGCAGGCTGCGGGGAATGATATTGTAGCCAAGAGCGAAATCTCCTAGAAACAGCAGGAATAGAACAGTGCCACGACCGAAGGCAGTTTACAGAGATGGCGGACGGTGTCGTGTGATTGTTGTTGTCGACTCCGAGTTTATATTGTTAGTGACGTGTGCTTGTGCTGTATCAAGTGTCAACAGTAATAATCTAGGTACTCTGATCAAAAGGAAGCTCACTGTCGTCACTTCGAAACGGTGGGTAGAATTGCTCATTCACCGTGTTCACAGTGACTACAGTCACACCAAAGGTGATGGCACGCTCGTGCATATGGTTGCGCCTTCTCCTAAACAGCAGCAACGCTTGTGAAGGCCCGTGTTGCAACATTATGGTATGCCGAACTAAGGGAACACTTCGCCGACATTCATAGTGCGTCCCCACAATACGCAGCCTCCCTCACGTGCGAATGTTGACGCCAGCCTTATCACTATTAGGCCTAGCTAGAGGCCCGTGGAGTCGGGGTCCTGCTTTTCTCGCCTGCACATTGTGTGGTTTCTACTGATCGCCGGTTACATCACCCCAAATCCCAGACCGTATCCAACCTGCCCTCACTGCGAGAAGGCAGTTCATGACAATGTGACCGCCCTACAATGCAACCTATGAGACCAATGGCTCCACCGCAAGTGCGAAGGGCTATTGCTGCCCGTCGACGCTTGGCCTCATTGCCGGACAACTTGTTTTGCGGGTCGTGTCAGCTTCCACCACTGGAAGACTCGATGTTCCCGCATCCTTGCTCTGAAACCCCCCTGCAACCCTTCATACGACTGCCAAGGTCTCACCCATCACCCCAGCCATACTCCGACACACTGACTCTGCACCCAGAAAGCAGCGGCACATTGACATCTGGTACTTGAACGCCTGCTGATGGCAGGTACACTCTGGAGGAGTTTACCTGGAGACCTCACCGAACACATCCCCTGTGATCCTGAGAAGGCAAAGTCAATAGCCCTCGCCGAACACATCCCCTGTGATCCTGAGAAGGCGAAGTCAATAGCCCAGACACACCTACAAGACCTCCCTAACAGTGTTTAATTACTTTCTTCTGTGGTAATTTTACAACTCATCTCCTTCCTCTTCAAAAGTTATCACTGGTTTTTCCATCCTGCCAAATGTAAATATATTGAAGGAATATATATATAGGTCGGCGTTGTGGGCACATCAGTTACATGGGCCCCAGCTTTCACCTACCACCAGCACAGCTGAACATTCCTACCAACCAAGTGCAACAAATATTATCAATATTAATTACATTAGAAGTTAAAGGAAGGGTGCAAGCGAACTGGTTGAGTACAGACACTATTTTTTTTAGACTTGTGTTGTGCTCTTTTTCTTGTGCCCACTCTCCAGCGTTAAAATAATGTCTATAATTAATTACATGTTCCATCACCTCGCGATGGGAGCAGCAAACACGACTCTCGGTCGACTGCTTCGGTGCCCGTCGCAGCCCTCTTCAAAGGTTATGTTAATTATTACAGAAAGGGAGCTCCCGGTGCGCTTCACGTCGACTCTCAATTGATGCCACACTCAGATGCGCAATAGTGAGTCAGATTAGTTGTGGACACTTTCAACGCTTCGTTCGAAGGGTCAAAGATCTATTCTCACACTTGTTGTTATTTCGTCCGTCGCTATAGCCTTATTACCCGTATACAGTCTCGCTTTCATTGCAATCCTGATAATCAAAGGAAAGTGCTCTTACCGTCGTGAAATATTCACTCTCATGGTGGCGTCGTCTCCACGCTGGGCGAATCCACCACTGTCGCTTCTTTCTGCGCTCCCGCAGAAGAAGCAGCTTCTTCTTCAGCAGAAGGAGTCTCCGGTGGTGCGGAACGTGCAACATCGCCAGAGCAACGCGCCAGAGCCGAGGTCGAGCGGTCGATCTACGTACTTCGGCGCGAACGAGGCGCGAAAGAGATAAAGAGATCGACAACCGAGCCCGTTGCCAACATTTGACGTCGAATTCCTCCAACCTCGTAGCCTCGGTAATAATGGGCGAGTCCATTAGCTCTGAGTGAGTTAATGAGGTGTAAAAACAAAGTTACATTTTATTTAAATTAATTTAGTGTTGTTTTAGAACCTGAAAAGAACACGCCAGTATTCTCTATTAAGTAGAAGGGCAATCGTAGGAAGTCAGGCAACACGCACTGGTCACGGAACCACGGAACTGGGCGGAGCCTATCGGAACCGCCGGAACGACGCGTCGGAAGCTCGGTCGGAAGCATGTGTCTCGGATGATCGTTCGCCGCAAGCCGGAACAGCGGTCGGACGTCGGATCGGACGTCGGATCGGACGGTTTCGTCGTACATGTGTTTCGCGCTTAAACTATGAGAGTATCGCTGGGACAGGTGCAATCAACCTCGGGGAGACTACATCGAAAGTTGACAGAAGGATATTGCCAGTTTTACTCTGGAAATGGAGTAGGGGTGGAGAATAGGTGTCATCTCTCCATAGATGGCACGAGACCTCGAATATACCAGTTTTGGGACAGCTCTCCAGGCACAGCAATCTACTCCCTGACACCAAGAGCTTCAAAAACGTGGATAGCAGAATCAACATCTATGTAAAAATGCCGTAGCTGAGGATTGTCTACGTCTTGTCGCGAGGCCAAGATGGGCACACATAGGAAACGAGTACTGAGCAACACCTGGCGGGGACTCGAGTGTAATGAGTGACGGCTCAAGTCCCACTCGAGCGCTGACGCATCGCTCGTGTGCAGTTTGTCCCCTGCTGGCCCCTGGTACATAGCGTAAAAACTTCGACTGTCCCTTCATCAAATCTACACATCGCGTTCCTTGCAAGTTTCGCCAACCGCTCTCTAGAGCGCCTGACCCGTTTCACAAACGGTTGCCCAGAACCTTTTGCTTCCAATGGCCTCTCATTTCCAGTGCTGCACCGCCATTTTCTTCCAATATTCAAAAGATTCAGGCGCTTCGTTCATTGGCACATTTGACGACACCGGTAACATAAAAACATCAAAGCGCTTTGAGCAATAAGGTCTTGTTATCCAGGAGGCGTTGTTAGCGCGGGAAGTGTTGGAGCGAACCTCCTCTCCCTCTCACCCGCTAGTTTAAATTTTTGTTAAAAAGTTGAAGTGCGTACGATGCTGGGTATGCCTTATATTCATTATTTTTTATCGTTGTTTTGTATGGCACAAAAGACGCGTATTTCAGTATGTTATTGAGAATTGGCAGACGTGTTATTTAAAGAAATCGTTTTAAAGGAGTATACCTTGTTTTCTGCAATTTTACAACATTCTGGTGCGTGTTTGAAAAAAATGCGCAAGTGTGCGAAGCGAAGTTAATGAGAGTGCAACTGTTTATTCATTGCAATTATTGCGACAACGTTTCTTATTCTCTCGCAGCTAAACCAATTGACGTTTTCAAGATTTGATTTTCACGTAAGTAAGAAAAAATAACCAGTGTTTTGAATATCAAGTATCCGGTATTCAGCTTCAGCCTTGCTCCCTCCAGAGACACTGCAAAAGCTAAGTGGCATCTCCCGTCCACTTTCTGTTGCAAAAAAAACAAAAACTAAATTCTCGCCTTGTTTTACTTACCAATTTTTGTTCAGATTCACATGTATTTTAATCAGTTCAGTTGCCCGGCAATTGCTTTTGAGTGTGTAAGTTCACTCCACAAAATATGCTTTTAAGTAATGAGTTAGAGCAGTGACTGTCATGTAATATGACAATATAGAGTCTACCGTCTTCCATTGTTAAATGGAAATTTGTTGGAATTTGAAAGAGAACTCATTCCTAGTCAGTCGACTTACGAAGTGGCTCACTTCGTAATGCCATGCTTTCAATCATCACGACTTTTACGCGACAAGGTGGAATCGAGCTTTCCATCTCGACTATCACACTAGAAATGCCTTTCTCTTGTATCGTGGCAAGTGAAAGAGTGGTCAATTAAGAAAGCAAACTCTTTTCGAGTCAATTTATTTATACAGAAGAAGCTCTCTTTGTAGTGACTTGCTTTCAAACATCACCACTCTTATGAGTCCTCATAGAATCGAATGTTGCATCTTGACAATCGCACTAGAACTGCTTCTCTCTTGAGTCGTGACAAGTAAAAGATTGGTCGATTTAGAAAGCAAACTCATTTCTAGTCAGTCCATTTACACTCAAGTGGCTCACTTAGTAATGGGTTGCTTCCAAACATCACCACTCTCATGAGTCCTCGTAGAATCGAATGTCGCATCTTGACAATCGCACTAGAAGTGCTACTCTCTTGAGTCGTAACAAGTAAAAGATTGGTCGATCTAGAAAGCAAACTCATTTCTAGTCAGTCAGTTTACACTCAAGTGGCTCACTTAGTATTGGGTTGCTTTCAAACATCACCACTCTTATGAGTCCTCTTAGAATCGAATGTTGCAACTTGACAATCGCACTAGAAGTGCTTCTCTTGAGTCGTGACAAGTAAAATATTGGTCGATTTAGAAAGCAAACTCGTTTCTAGTTAGTCAGTTTACACTCAAGTGCCTCACTTAGTAATGGGTTGTTTTCAAACATTACCACTCTTATGAGTCCTCGTAGAATCGAATGTTGCATCTTGACAATCGCACTAGAAGTGCTTCTCTCTGAGTCATGACAAGTAAAAGAATGGTCAATTAAGAAAGCAAACTCATTTCTAGCCAGTCAATTTAAACTCAAGTGGCTCACTTAGTAATGGGTTGCTTTCAAACATCACCAATCTTAAGAGTCCTTGTTGAATCGAAGGTTGCATCTTGACAATGGCACTAGAAATGCTTTGTCTCTCATGTCGTAACTAGTGGAAGATCGGTCGATTTAGAAAGCAAACTCATTTCTGGCCAGCGGATTGAATTATAATAAAATGCATTGCATTGAAACATCAGCACTCATGCTACCTGGTAGAATTACCGTTGAATTTTGACAATCACTCTAGGAAAACATCATTATTGCGTCGTGTTACTAAATATCGGTCGATAAGGAAAGCTAACTCATTTCTGGTCAGTCGATTTATATAGAAATGACTCTCTTTGTATTGCTTTCAAACATTACCAGTCTTATGAGACTTGGTAGAATAGAATTTTGCATTTTGAAAATCTCACTAGAAATAATTGTTTCTTGTGTCGTGATTAGCGGAAAATGAACAGCACTCTAATGAGAGCCTGGTAGTATTAAATGTTGAATTTTGGCAATCACTCTAGAAACACATTCTTTATGTTGTGATTAGTAACAACTGGTCAATAAAGAAAGCGTACTCATTTCTAGTCAGTCGATTTATGTAGAAATGACTCACTTTGTAAAGACTTGCTTTCAAACATTACCACTCTTACGAGATCTGGTTGCAGTGAAAGTTGCATTTTGACTATCGCACTAAAAATACTGTGTTTTGTTTCGTGATTGCTGGAAAATTGGTCGATTAAGAAAGCAAACTCATTTCTAGTCAATCAACTTATATAGAAATGGCTCACTAGGTAAAGACTTGCTTTCAAACATTACCACTCTTATGAGACCTGGTAGAATTGGATGTTGCATTATGACAATAGCTGTAGAAATGCTTGTTTCTTGTGTCGTGATTAGTCGAAAATTGGTCGATTAAGGAAGCAAACTGATTTCTAGTCGGTTGATTTATAAAGAAATGGCCCACTTGGCACTCTCCTGATCTAATATATCACCGCTCTTATGAGTCCTAATGGAATACAATATGGCATCTTTAGAATCGAAATAGAGCTTATTTTCTGTTGCGTTGTAATTAGTGAAGGACCGTCGATTTTTAAAGCAAACCCATTTCTATTCAGTCAATTTGTAGAAAAAGGCTCACTTTTTAATGACTAATTTTCAAACATTACCACACTTGTGAGACTTAATAGGATAGAATGCTGTGTCTTGACAATCGTTCTGGAAAGTCTTCTTTATTGTGCCGTGATTAGTAGAACATTGGTTGATTTAGAAAGCAAGCTCGTCTCTTGTCAGTTTATATTTATAGAGAAATGAGTTACTTTGTAACGACTTGCTTTCAAAAGTCACAACTGTTATTGAACTTGGTGAAATTGAATGTTGCATCTTGACAATCACATTGAGAGTGTTTTTGTATGTATTGTGATTAGTCGATGATTGGTAAATTTAGAAACAAACTTATTTCTATTCAGTCGATTAACACATAAATCGCTCACTTTGTAATAACTTGCTTTCATTCATCACCACTCTTATAAGACGTGGCGGAACCAAATGTAGCACCGCGACTGTCGCGCTGAGAATGCTGCTCTGTTTTTTCGTAAGTTGTATTATATATTTTTTAGTTTACTGTCTTTAAAACGCAGATATGAACAAGCTTCTAATTAATGCCGCATTGAATTCAAAGATGCCTAGCTCTTATATGGACCTTGTTCCTGAACGTAACATAATACCTTCATATGTTGAAATAATCTGTTTTATGAAAGCGAAAAACGGGTTTATTCATATGGAATTTGCAATTCGGATTGTGTATCAATTTGAACCGACAGACTCAACGAAAGCCTCAGCTACAGCCTTGGTGGCCGTCTCAACGGAAGTCTCAACGGCTGCCTCAAACGAAGCCCCAATGACAGTCTCAATGGGAACAAGAACATCCTCTAAAGGTTAATCAATTTGACTTTGCTAGTTTTATTCATTTATTTATTTATTTGTTAAACGAGACTGTTAATTGAACCCAGACCAATTACAGAGGAGGCATAAATGAAACCACAATATATGTACTTGCATTGATCTTCGAACAAGTAACTATTTAACGACCCAGGACAAATACAGCTGGAAGGTGTCATCTATAAACTTCTTACTCTAATCAACATATTTATGCAAGAACCGAGTATTTCGAAACTAACACTATATATTGGCCGATTGTGTGATTGTATATATTTATGAAAACAAACTGTTTCAAGAATAATTAAAGATTGCACAAATATTGCGGGATGGAAAACATGTTAAGAAAGCCCACTCTGTTATTCAATTCTTTGTACAAACTTTGAATGGGAAAGAATGGATCCAGTCGCTATAAAACTGAAGTGTTGTCAAGAGGTTTTAAAACATTCAATCTTTTTAAGAACCTTTTTAATCCGTACAATTTGTCCGTTCGTTCGTCCGTTCATATCTATGCGAAATTTATTCAGATAATTCAGGACATGTGAATTGATGTCACATGACCTACGCACCGCTAGAGTGCCCGCTGCGATGAAATTCACTCCGCGTGACTTATGCAGCATTTTTCCCCTAAATAGAGCGGGAGATTATACATCACGTGAACTATACACCTGTAGTCTGTCTTCGGGACAGACACTGCGGAACAAAAGGACCAGAAGTGTGAGCACGTGATCCATACCAAATTTGACGTTTCTGTTCATACAGCGGAAAGTCGGTCTGACCTTGAGGTGCGGCCACACTGATTTACTCTCTAAATAATAAATTTAGCCAGTTCAGTACCACTGCCAGCATGGAGTCTAACATGCATCACGCAATAGTAAAACGCAACCGCTCGACGGTGCTCATTCAGATGCTATCCAGATCGAAGTGGGCATAGGTGGGGATTGAACCTGAGCGCGGGATCACGAAGCTCGGGCTACGCGCTTCTTCTACAAGACCACGAGAAGCAGGTAATGTTTTTTTTTATCATGCCAATCAGTCATTTAATTCTTTTGTCACACCGAATTGGTGGCCCGGACTTGATCCTACTTGTGAACCGCCATAACATTCACCAGATTAATTTTCATGGCTCTCGAGAACTCCGCTGCTTGAAGAGTTGTATGGCTCACACTTCGACTCTCAGCTTTTGGCAGTCGGATCTACAGTATGGTTTCGGCAAGTCAAATACTAGATCACCACCGTTCAGATCAACAGCCAAGTCAAAGAGTTTCGCTGCTTCGAAGGCTCTCTTCCTCCTGAGGTGGCCGTGGAGGTTCGAAACCAGATTTTCTCGTCGCCGGAAGAGCAGCCGTACGACGAGGTTGTCTTGGAACTGGAGAAAAAGACATTGACATGAGAACAGAGACGGTTCCAGAAACTCGTGGTAACCTGTAGGAGGTTGGGAACCAAACGCCCTCCCAACTTCTTCGGCGGCTACATCAGCTGTGTGTAAGACAAGTTAAGCACGTTTGACACTTCCCTGCTAAGGGCATTGTTTCTTCAACGACAAACACGAATACGAGCGGATAAGGCTCGTACTTACTCCATGCTATGAGTCTCACAAACTTGGCCATGCTGGCAGAAAGAGTTGAGAAAGTTCCAGTTGCCACAATATCTTATATCACCCATGTTTTGGGGAGAAACGAAGACATGGGATATTGTACGAAGCTGTCAGCGATATCCAACGTCTACCAAATTCCGAATTCCGCGAATTCCCAGTTCCGCATTTCGGATTTCACGAATTCGGACTAGTGTCCTACTGCAGTCGAAGTGTCGTTGCCGTCGGGTGATCATAGCTTGCTTGAAAGATTTCTTCACGGAGGTTTTAGGGAATCACCGGAAGCAGTTCTGATTTGCCGGCCCGAAGCTCTTTCTGTAGAGCAGACCCTGCCGAATAACGAAGATTGGTAGCACGCGGCCAAGGACACGAGGTAGTGCATTTTCATGACCTTTCATGCGCTCAATTACTCCACGGAGTTCTGGGTCATTGGGCTAAAGTGCTGCCACGTCCTGGAAATTGAGTGCGCCGATAAATACTGCTCGAGGCCGCCGCAGTTTCACTATAGGCACCGAGGGTATGACATCACCAGTGGGCTATAAATAGACCACACCGAAATGCACGACAGCAAAGAACCTCATGCGGGCCGCTAAATAAAGAAATTCGCACAATTTAACCGCTTCATGCTTGCATCTGCCCGCGAAGATCACAACTAGCGACGAAGATGACGAAGCGGACTGAAGGAGCGAAAATGAAGCCGTGACTCTGCGACGAAGGATCCAGTGTAGCACCGTCAGCCAGAACTCAGCTGGATACCCGGCACAGGAACCACACTTCTCACGATGGCAGCCTCCAGTCACATAGGGCAAGTAGAAGCCTTCGACGAAACTGTGAGTGACTGGCTCTTATATGAAGAGAAATTGGCTTCTTTTTTTCTTGTGAACAAAGTCAAGGGCGATCTCACGGTGCATGCGTTGCTATACGTAATTGGGTCCAAGACATAACAGTCCATCGAAACCTTTAACGGCACCAACCAGACCGTCGGAACTGCCGCTCGAGCAACTCCTCGAATTGTTGCGTACTCACTAACCGCGAAGAGTTTCCGTGATCGGAGTGCGAGCAAAATTCCTAAGACGGAATCAGCAGGAACAAGAAAGCATCGCACGGTACATACGTAGCAGAGCTCCGGAAACTTGCAGTAACTTGTGAATTCGGTCTTTATTGGACGAATCACTAAGGACAAGTTTGTCTGCGGTTTATTTCGTAATGGCATACAGCCGTACCTGTTTGCCGAGGACAAGACGTTGACATTTCAAAAAGCCGTTGAGTGCGTACTGTCGTTGGAAAAGGCCAAGAAAAACATCGAGGAAGTGCACGCGAAAGAGCGAGTGATCACTGGCACAAAATAAGCGCAAAAAAATCGGCGAAAAAAAAAGCAGTCGTTCGAGCGTTTTTGGTGCGGCTCTGATAAGCATTTTGCTCCGGCGTATCCCCATATTGCAGATTTGCGCAGCATTTCCAATGACCTGGAAACGCTGCGCGAATTCGCCGGACACAAGACCGAAATAGAACACTTTCTACAAAAGAAAACTTCTAGAGACCAACCAGCCGAACTGTCTATACCTGAGCCTAACGCAGCGATGCCAATGACTAATGTGCCTACAATAAAAAAAACTGATGACGTTGCGAAAACAACACAGAGTTCTGAATCGTCCTCGAAGTTCCAAGGAGACGAAGACAGCTCACAGCTGGCGTCAAAAAGAAAGAAGCAAAAAGCCACCAGTGCGCTTTCTCAAGACCTGCTTCATGAAGAACAGGAAACAGAAAAACCGATACCATTGCAGGCAACGACCTCACTCCAAAGACGCTGTCACAAGCAGTCTTTACCAAACCCACCTGCAGACATGACGTAAAGAGTTCTTACCGAAGCATAATAAAACCGCAGCCCACACGACGGGCGTGACGTCATAAAACACTGTAGCTATCAAATATAATGAAAAAGCCAACATTATCACACCGCTCACTAAAGACAAAGAGGCGGTAGAACGACCTTCACAGATCACTGCAATGGGCACTCCAGACAGAGTCCTGAAGGTGCAGACACTGCAAGCACAAGACTCCAACCAATGTAAAGTGATAGCATACTTTATATACGCAAAAGATGACACCAACGAGACTATTTTTCCAGAGCCCGAATGCAGGACTCATAACATTCTGGGAGTACACATCGTGGGACCCATGAGGTCCACAGCCATCCTCACGTTCGAAAGCAACGCAAGACCGCAGTAAATCCGAAACTGCGGGGTAACCTGCAAGGTCTACGAGTACAGACCATGTCCGATTGTGTGCCTCAACTGCCATGCGATCGGGCACAAAGCTGCCATTTGCCCCAGCAAAATGCACCGCTTCGGAGAATGTTGAAAGCACACAAAATATGCGATAACTGTGGAATGCCGCCAGAACTGCAAAGCGCCTTACGCTGCGATGGACAAGAAATGCCCAAAATGAGCAATCCCGCCGCCCGGCAAGAACCTCCAGCAAGCGAAAATGCCACAAGCAAAACACGGAATCAAACAGATTAACAGAACTCAAATTTCCTGCCTCTACTACCGAACATTATTGATGCCGACACGATGACGCCTGGGCGTCGAGCAAGCCGTGGACGATGTTAGTGGCCGGTACTTCGGTAAGAGGCAGAAGTTTACTTCCAATAAAAGGAAACGACCCTTTTTCCCAAATCATCGAAGCTGAAAAAGAACGAATAGATAAAAAAAAGCTATGATCTCCTATGATCTCTTGAAGACAAGATGTCAGACATGAACGCAAAGATTACCGACCTATTCCAAGACATCAGGGACTCATTGAGGTTTTCAATGCCAGAACATGACTATCAAAAAAAAGCAGCAAAAAGAAACGAAGGCCGCCGTAGATCCTTGAGTGGAACTGCAACGGCATCTGTTCCAAGACAGCTGAACTCAAACTAAGAATCGAAAAAGCGGGTAAGAACGCTCCACTCGCTGTATTTCTACAAGAAGTGAATACTCAGAACATCAGCATTACTGGGTACAAATCATACCAGATACCAACAGTCCTAAATCATCAGAAAGGACTACACAGTCCTAACGGAGCAATTGCTCTTCTAGTCAGGGAAAGTGTCCCACACTCGCACATCGACATGACGCATATTTCTGACGAACACCAAGAAATTGTGGCAGCATGGCTACACATCGTCAAGGGAAAACTCATGCTAGCCTTGGTCTACATCAGACCACAGAAGAAGGAACACGAAAGTATGAATTGACTACAAACTTTAATCAAAGAACGAAAATGCGACGAGGAAAAGATTGTGGGAGGCGATTTCAACGCAAGGAACACTATGTGGGGCTATCGACATAACAACGCAAGAGGATAAAACATGGCACCACAGGCAAAAACCGCTACTCTGAGACTTCTCAACAAACCTGATACACCACCTCCCCCTCCCCCCCCCCCGCATCAGACAAACCTCAAGACAGAGTGACACCTCACCGGACCTCACATGGGCTTCAAGCAACGTCAGGGCGCGGTGGACCGTCCTATTCGACAGTATGGGCAGCGACCATCACTCCATCCAGATTGAACTAACGGCGGAATGACACCCAGACGCCAGGAGACAGTTGAAATTAATCAAATGGAACAAGTTCTGCAAAGCATTTAGTCATCTCGCGAACGACGGCGAGTTAGGCCTCTGAATCACGGAAGCCATACGAAGTGCCACCGAAATTCATCAAATTAAATCAGACAACCCCGACCCGAACCTTCACCTACTTAACCTCTGGGCCAGTCGTCTTCAATCCCAATAACACTACAAAAGGAAAAAAAAACTGGCGATTTTGAATGAATTTTAGCGCGGTGATGGCGTAAGTCAAGAGATACACCAACCATCTCAAGAGATCTCGGTGGCGCAAACACTGTGGCGACTTTAACACCAAAGGGGGAGCAACCAAGATGTGGCGGACTTCTCACGCCTTTACGGACAAGAAAAAGGCCAAATGCACCCCCAAAACCTCGTGCTCCAATTGGGCATAACCGAGCACTACCAAGCTGAAATAGCGAGCGATTATTTTTTCCTGAAACCACAAAATCCTAAAGACATCATCACAGACAGACCACTTACCATGATGAGATGGACATAGATGTTCCGCTCAACCTGGGAGAACTAGGAGCATTGCACGCAGCCAAGAACGCCGCACCTGGTCCTGACCATATCACGGTTGCCGCCTTACGCGACTTACCTGAAGTGGGAAAAGAGCAGTTACTTCGGTACATCAACGAAGTATGGGAGCCCAAGAGGATACCGGCGGGGTGGAAACACTCCACCCTGATGCCTATCCCCAAAGATGGCAAGCCAACTCATTCGATACAGAACGTGCGACCGATATTCCTCACTTTCAATTTGTGAAAGATAGCCGAACGTATAATCCTGGCTAGATTAACGTGGCAGCTTGAACGCAAGAAACAAGCAGACGGCGTAAGACCGGTTTTTTCCTCGGTACGAGGAGGGTTCCGGCCTGGTCTTGCAACCGTCGACAGTATCACCCTGATACACAGGGACATACTGGAAAGACTCGCAAACATGTAGCCAAGGACAATAGTTTCAGTCGATATAAAAAAGGCATTCGATCTGTACTTCACGATTCAGTGGTCCAAGGCGCCATCAACTTGAGCCTTATAGGCCACTGTCTCAAATTTATAAAGTCGTGCTTAGAGGACCGGACGTACGAAGTCGTAGTCGGGGAAGAACATGGACCGAAGAAGGAGAAGATAATCGAAATACCAGAAGGAACAGTCTTATCACCAATGCGCTTTAATATGGTGTTGGCAGACTTAGCTTTTGCACTAGAGAATTTTGAAGTTCTGGGACATTCAATTTATGTTGACTACATTACTATCTGGTCGAACGAACGAGACGTAGAAGAACAAAAAGAAATCCTGCAAGAAGGCTTAGACACCATCCACTCTTTCCTTCAAAGAGTGGGAATCAGGCTCTCCCGGAGAAGATAAACTGTGTTACCGTAGCAAATAAGAGAGGCAGGAAAGGGCACGGAACCCGCGAGAAAATTAATATAAGTGTCAAGGACACCCCCATACAAAAAACCGACTCTGTCAAAATCCTGAGAGTTACCTTTCAAGAGTATGGCACAGCAACAAATGGCATTGTGGAATTAAAAACCAATGGAAAGCTACACTCGGGAAAATCAAATT